>JAODAL010027379.1:0-55069 GCA_025379985.1 Phyllomedusa bahiana
GCCAAAAGGGAGAAGACGTATGGAGGAGGGGCCAAAAATCCCGCTGCACTGGTGCAACTTGGTCAAAAACTACAGGAAATGTCT
Organism: Phyllomedusa bahiana; assembly: GCA_025379985.1. NCBI lineage: Eukaryota > Metazoa > Chordata > Amphibia > Anura > Hylidae > Phyllomedusa > Phyllomedusa bahiana. Next base: position 85 of record JAODAL010027379.1, read on the forward strand.
GATCTCTGTAATTGCAAAGAAAAGTTTCTGTACCAAATATTAAGTTCTGTTTTTCTACTGTATCAAATACTTATTTCAGGCAATAAAATGCAAATTAACGATTTAAAAATCATACACTTGGATTTTCTGGGGTTTTTTTTTTTGTACCTGCAATAAAGATTACAGACCTCTCCATTCTTTGTAGGTGGGGAAACTTGCAAAATCCCCAGTGTATCAAATACTTATTTTCCCACTGACCTACATTTTGATGAACAAAAATGTAGAAAAAAGTATAGATTTTTTGGGATATTATATAATTTTATATCAATGTTTTATTATATAATTTGACATTACTTTTAGGTTATTTAATCGCATATATTTTTATAATTAATATAACTGTAGTGGTATTATTGGGGAAATAATTGAAATTTTGTGCCCTAATGGCAATTACAGTTCGTCGAGGACAACTTTGCGCTCAGTCACTCCACTTTTAACTTGTTTTAACTTGTTGTAACAACATTTTTGCACCAAAGTTTGGCATGATACATTCATAAATGTGTCTAATAGTACCTATCTATTATGACATGACCCAGCATCATTGGCGCATTCAAAGTGTCGTGTCTGGAGCAAAATGCGCCAATTTTAGGTGTACGATGCTTCATACATCTATAGAACAGGGCTACCACCGGTTTTATGGCTAAAAGCACTCCAAAAAACTTTCACAGCCCCGTTCATACATATCGCCAATAGTCTCCTGGTTCTGCAAAATGGGCTGGAGCAACCTCAATCTTCACTGTAGGTCTGAGAAATGGAGTCTTGATGTGCTGGAGGCAGGTTTGGCTGCAGAAGGGTCGCAAGGGGTGGAAAGGTCTTCCCCTACCAAGTCAGACTAGATTGCAGAAGCTAATTAAACCAGGGACTGGAAAGTTAGAATTATGTAGAAAGCTGCCACAAATGTGACAATGTGTGAAGGGACGGTTCTGTGGTTTTGGTGGCTCCATACAATACGTGCACAGAGGCTTGGATGGATGTTTTTAGGAAAGTAACATAAAGGGGTGATAATTTAAATGTGCTCCTCCTCACCTGACATCACAGAAGTGAAAAATTGACAATATGGCTAAGGCAAGAGGAACCAAATAACGTTCACCAATGTAGATAACAGCAGTGACTCAGAAGAAGAAAGGGTTCACCAGGTGTTAACTCCCAGAAATGTAGGACAGGTGTGTGCACGGCCAGACGCTTCCTGTCATACGCCGGCTTCTGCATCTTCTAGATTGCTTGAAAGATACGGTGACCTGGAAATGAAGAACGTCAGGGGTGAAGCTACCGGGCAGAACACTGTATACAGGAGACCCCCTATAGACACAGCGAGCGTGCTGCCGGCACCGCCACGGTCTGATTATGGTCTATGGGGCTTTTAGAGAAAGCATTGACTGAGTAATAGAGATGAGCTCAGAAAACTAGGATAAAAGTACAATGATATAACTGCTAAATTGTAGAATGTTCGAAACAGTAGAAACATCAGGACAATGGGCAATTGTGAACTCTCACAGCAAATACACAGCTAAGCAGGGGCGTTAGTGGGGTCCTAAAACATCCGGGGCCCGCGCCTTCTGGGTTATGTTTTGCCCAGTAGGGCCGGGTTCACACAGAATTTTTTAACGCCATGTTGTGAACTGCGGCATAGATTATTATGGAGAGAAAAAACTTCTGTTCCTGTCACTAATTTTCTGCACATTCCACATAGATCCTGTGCATCTCCTCAGCAGTCACTGCACAATGACAAATTTGCCTCTTCAAAAGCGCTCATTTAGGCATGACAGTGTAATACCTTATAAATGAGAGTCATATAGTTACCACTTTTCCAGCACCTCCCTATCCGTACCCCATCCCTGTACAAATTTCCCACAGGGTGGTAGCTGGAGGAGGGGGATATGTGGTGATAGGTGGAGGCTGTATTTTGTGTTGGGCAATACAATACAGTGGTTGCAGGGAGGAGCAGGAGCATAGCTTGCAGGCACAATTTAGGAACAAAGGTGCCCTCTCAGTAGGTAGGGATATAAGTACCACCGTAGGTAGGTATACAGTTTTCCTCTCTGTAGAAAGGTATATAGGTCCCCCAGTAGGTAGAGATAAGTGCCCCCAGGTAGGTATATAGGTGCCCTCTCAGTAAGTCGAGATAAAAATTCCTCCAGGTAGGTATATAGGTTCCCCCCCAATAGGTAGAGATAAAAGTACCCCCAGATAGATAGGTATATAGGTGCCCCCTCGGTAGGGATATTGGTTCCCCCAGTTGGCATATATAGTGGTGCCCTCTAAGTAGATAGGAATATAGGTGCCCCCTAGGTAGGGATATTGGTTACCCCAGTAGGCATATATAGATGAGCCCTCTAAGTAGATAGGTATATAGGTGCTATCTCAGGAGGTCGGGAAATTGGTGCCCCCAGTCGATAGGTGCCCTCTCAGTAAAAATGTATGTTGGTGCCCCAGTAGGTAGGAATATAAGTAACCCCAGTAGGTAGATATATAGTTTTTCTCTCAGCCGATAGGTATATAGGTGCTCCCAGTAAGTAGAGATAAAAGTGCCCCCAGTAGATAGATATCGGTGCCCCCTGTATATAGGTATCCCCTGAGTAAGTACTATTATAGATGCCCCGAGTATGAAGGTCTATAGGTACCCCCTTAGTAGGTAATAATATAGATGCAGCCAGTATGTAGGCATATAGATGCCTTCTCAGTAAGTATGTATATAGGTGCCCCCAGTAGGTAGAGTTGTAGGTACCCCTTCAGTATATAGGTACCCCTCAGTTGGTAATAATATAGATGCCTTCAGTTGGTAGTTAGGTATATCAGTGGCCCCCCCACCAGACATAGAAGATTGACAGCAGAAAAAAGACAAAAACCCCATGATCTATCTAGTCTGCCCTTATATTACTATGTAGTGTTCAAAAACACCTTCCTAAGGAACTTTGCACAGTTCACATAATTCCTCCATATGGTTTCAGTATCAAAAAATACAACCAAACAAAGCCGCCATACATATATATTACTGCCATAAGTTGTCTGAATGATGTCAATAGTGTACTCATACGAACATACAGTATTATGCCAAAATTATAGTACCATAATAAGTCACCTAAGTGATAAAACCATGCATTGCACTTCAAGTACTACAACATCATGCCCAAACTAGAGCACCTTACAGTGGAAGAATAGAACACACCTATACTGCCCAAGTAATGCCCCCATATAAAGCCTGAATGACAGTGGCCAAACAGAAGCTCAAAAAGTCTCCAATTGGGGCTATCATAGATCACTGAAATAATGCCACATATATCGTACTTGCCATTTTTTTCTTTTGATTCATCAAGATTTTAGCCAAAATCTGGGAATGGCCCTGATCCACAAATTAACACCCATTTTGGGTAAGGTTTTGGTGCCCCCCCACCTTCCATGTGTCATGTGTACTATTGGTGTCTTCTAAGGTGGCAGAGGGGCACTCAGGTTCCAGGGCCCAAGTGAGACAGCTACTGGTTCACTCCCTATAGCTACATCCTTGCGTGTTGCTCCTCTATGGTTAAAGGGGTTGTCTCACTACATTGATTCATCTCACCTCAGTCCTGTTTTCTTGGTTTCACTTTGAATTCAGGGGAGTGTTTACTGGCTTCCACTAGGCTGCAGTAGAAGCCAGGTCTGTAGCTATAGCAACCAATGCTGGCAGCCTATCAGGATAGATCAAACAGGTCTGTAACTATAGCAACCAATGCTGGCAGCCTATCATGAGAGATAGAACAGGTCTGTAACTATAGCAACCAGTGCTGGCAGCCTATCAGGATAGATCAAACAGGTCTGTAGCTATAGCAACCAGTGCTGGCAGCCTATCAGGAGAGATCAAACAGGTCTGTAGCTATAGCAACCAGTGCTGGCAGCCTATCAGGATAGATCAAACAGGTCTGTAGCTATAGTGACCAGTGCTTTGCAGCCTATCAGGAGAGATCAAACAGGTTTGCAACTATAGCAACCAGTGCTGGCAGCCTATCAGGATAGATCAAACAGGTCTGTAGCTATAGTGACCAGTGCTTTGCAGCCTATCAGGAGAGATCAAACAGGTCTGCAACTATAGCAACCAGTGCTGGCAGCCTATAATGAGAGATTGAACAGTTCTGTAGCTATAGCGACCAGCGCTGGCAACCTATCAGGAGAGATCAAACAGGTCTGTAGCTATAGCAACCAGTGCTGGCAGCCTATCAGGAGAGGTCAAACAGGTCTGTAGCTATAGCAACCAGTGCTGGTAGCCTATCAGGAGAGATCAAACAGGTCTGTAGCTATAGCGACCTGAGGAGCTGATGCAGCCCATACAAGAGGGGGATATCTAGGAATAGGTAGGACACTGTTAATGGTCACATATTGCAAAGTGACTTGTTTTTGCAAGATATTTATCATAAAAAGCAGCGATCCCTGTAGTGAGACAACCCCTTTAAGGTACAAGGTTATCTGTCAGTTTTTCCATTCCTATCACTTATCTTTGACTGCGATATACAACAGGTAGTGCGCGGTAACACCGGCACGATCCATAGCAATAAAACAGTCCAAAATTTTACAATATGAGACTGTGGGTCACTCATGGTGTATAGTCTTTCACTGTTCTGGTCATCCATAGCTTGCTGTGTACTTTTGCAGACACTCTTCTTATGCTGTATTGCACAGTACAACTTCCCATGTTCTGGAGATTATCTTCGACTCCTAAACAGAACAATACACGACACAACGCTCTCATGTCGATACTACTTACGCCCAGCAGCACAGATTATCATAGAGACGATGCTATCTGCTTCTTATCTGTTCCTGTAACTGAGGAAGTTATGACAGGGAGACAAACTGATCAAGTGATGACCACGGGGCCGCACAACCTCTGTAGCCATGAGGGACGTGCAAAGCGAGAAGAGGCCGAAGCGTCGCTTCTATGGGTGCTTAAAGGGGTTCTCTGTTTTGAAATTAAAATTTCATCCACCGTTTTATAGAATTCTAAGTTAAAGGGGTTGTCTCACTACATGGATCTCTCTTACCTCAGTCCTGTTTTCTTGGTTTCACTTTGAATTCAGGGGCGTGTTTACTGGCTTCCACTAGGCTGCAGTAGAAGCCAGGTCTGTAGCTATAGCAACCACTGCTGGCAGCCTATCATGGAGAGATTTAGAAACAGTCTGTAGGCTTATATGCAACCAGTGCTGGCAGCCTATCAGGAGAGATGGGACAGGTCTGTAGCTATAGCAACCAGTGCTGGCAGCCTATCAGGAGAGATCAAACAGGTCTATAGCTATAACAACCAGTGCTGGCAGCCTATCAGGAGAGATGGAACAGGTCTGTAGATATAGCGACCAGTGCTGGCAGCCTATCATGAGAGAGTAAACAGGTCTGTAGCTATAGTGACCTGAGGAGCTGATGCAGCCCATACAAGAGGGGATATCTAGGAATAGGTAGGACACTGTTAATGGACATATATTGCAAAGGGACTTGTTTTTATAAGATCTTTAACATAAAAAGCAGCAATCCCTGTAGTGAGACAACCCCTTTAATAGAGGGGGCTCTCTTGACCCATACCTTCATCTCTTAGCCAGAATGAAGAGCAGTTACAAAGCGCATCTTTGCTCTGGAGGACCTGCATGTTGAAGTTGAATGGACATTGTGTAATGCTAAATTTTTCCTGTGGTGGCGCTGCAGGTGAATTGGACACTTATTGCCAGGTTTCCTTGCAGATAACAGCTGGGGAGCTCAGAAGCGGAATACTTTGGGGGAGATGTCTGAAAATCGGCGGTGCTACGTCAGTTTTTAGGCGCATTAAATAAGTGTAAAGTGCGCCAGAAAGTCCGACCCTATCAAAAATCTGGTGTCAGGTATACCATGCATAGTAAACATAATGCGCCTAAAAATGATGCGCTGTGTGCCTCCATAACGAGGTGCGCCTATTGAGGGGCATACCACATCATTGCAAGTGTATATGTGTTAGGCGCATTTCATATACTTGTAATGATAAGCTATGCGCCTCCGTGCGCGATGCGCCTCGATGGGGACATTACATACTCTACCAATGATATGTTTTGTGCTGCGACTAGCGCAAATCACAGCACATAGCATATCATTAGAAGCATAGGTGTAACTTTAGGGGGGTACGGAGGGGACTGGTCCCCCCCACTTTTTTCTAGGTGGGGGACGGTCCCCTCCACTTTTTAGCCACCAATAAAAAAAAATAATTCATATGAAAGCATAAGAATACGGTAAGTGGGGAGAGCAGAGCACAGAGGAGGAAGAAATTAACCCTTTGCTTCCTATATTTCTGTGTATCTTGGGGGTACAGAGTAGGTAGCAGCCTCCAGTGTCAGTGCAGAGTGAGAGCAACGCTGATTGGTGGTGCAGGAGTCAGCAGGAGCTGCTTCCCCAATCAGAATGCCGCTCACAGTCCAGCACACTCTGTATCCGGGGCTGTATCTTGCCCTCCCATTGTATAGCACTTCCCCTATGCTCAGCCCTTATCAGAGAAGAAGAAAAGCTCTTGCCGAATGCCAACTGCACCAGATTACAGGAGACAGGTAAGGAGGGGACAAGATTGCCAGGCATTGTGTGTGCATGTGAGTAGGTTATGTACTGTATATGTCAGCTATGTAATATAATCTCTGGGGTACGGTGAAATATAATCTCTGTTGTATAGTGTGTAATGTAATCTTTGGGGCACAGTGGGTAATGTAGTAATCTCTAGAGTACAGTGAGTAATGTAGTATCTGGTGTATGGTGTGTAATGTAATCTCTGGGGTAAAATGTGTAACATAATCTCTGGGGTGCTGTGTGTAATGTAATATCTGGGGTAAGGTGTGATGTAATCTCTGGAGTACAGTGTGTAATGTTATCTCTGGGGTACAGTGTGTAATCTAATCTCTGGGGTATGGTGGGTAATGTAGTAATCTCTGGGGTACAGTGAGTAATGTAATTTAATCTCTGGGGTACAATGTGTAATGTAGTAATCTCTGCGGTACAGTGAGCAATGTAATGTAATCTCTGTGGTACAATGTGTAATGTAGTAATCTCTGGGGTACAGTGAGTAATGTAATCTCTGGAGTACAGTGAGTAATATAATTCATTTCTAGGGATCAGTGTGTAATATGATACATTTTTGGGGTACAGTGAATTATATTATTTCTTGAGTACAATGTGCAATTCATTTCTAAGGTGCAGTTAGTAATGTAATTTCTGTGGCGACCATGTGTAATATAATTCATTTCTTGGGTACAGTGAGTGATGTCATTTCTGGTGTATGGTATGCAATAAAATACATTTTGGGGTATAGTATGTGACATAAGTGATTCCTAGGGGCACAGTGAGATTGGGTTCTTTTATTTTCCTCATTCTGTTGAGTGTATAACAAATTTAATGGAGTAGTGACCGGGGGGTGGGAGGGGTTACGCGACATGTGCTGCATTGCGCAATATTTTTTATTTCCATCCAGAGTGGTAATATTGTCGGGGGTTGGTTCGGTTTCATTGCCAGGGCTGCTTTTTAGTCCCAGTCCGGCTCTAAACTTCAGTAATTAGAGAGCCACTCAGAACCTTAGGGTTAGCACCACAAGTGTTTCCCAACAGTCCTCTGCCTGGGCCTGCTGGGGGAGCTCACAGAACTGCCTCAGACCTCCTAGCTGGGTTAGAGGGGGCTGCTTCACTGTAGGGAGAGGAGGGGGGAGAAGGGAAGGGAGGAGAAGTGATAGGGAAGGCGAGTGAAGGAGGAAGGGAGTGATAGGAAGATAAGGGCTAAGAGGGAAAATTGGTCTCCCCCCACTTTTTGAACCAAAGTTATGCCCCCTGATTAGAAGCGTATGTAATACCCCTATCCAGGCACATCGCGCACGGAGGCGCCTAACACATACTTGGAATACGCCTAACATATATACACTTGTAATGATGTGCTACGTGCCTCAATAGGCGCATTGCGTTATGGAGGCGCATTTTTAGGCGCATTACAATGTGTCTGTCCCGGCGTATAATGCGCCTAGTTTTGGTTACGACAGTTCATTTACATCCAAAATATGGCGTCAAAAGCGGTTTTAGCGCAATATAGACCAAAAAACTGGCGTTGGCGCGTTGGGAAATGTCGCACTTTGTGATCATTATATTGTTTAAAAAGCATTCCAAAAACATAGGGATTGTCCAAAGTGGAAGACCCCTTTAAATAGACAGAAGCTGCAATGTAATGAGATGCGGGAAGGCTGACTATGGCAGTTATATCAGAATTCTTATGCAATTGAACCCAAAAAATTGCCACACATGCCCTGCAGCTTTTTACTTACTAACTCTTGCACAGTGTAAATTTAGAATAGACAGTCTTCTGACGCTCCACATGTATCATAAAGCTGATAAATCTGCTGCAGGTTTACCCGGTCTAGTCCGAGTTGACACCTCTTTGAAGTTGGCTTACCTTATGCCACTAATTGCGTCAGAATATTTGTGCGTTTTTCGGCAGACGTCTATTTACAGATAAGGCACAATCCCCCTTTTATCTATGCCACTCTTCTTTTACCAGATGAGGTGCAGAAGTGTCTAGAAACGGTCTATAATAAATGTGGTGTAAAGCAGGGACACCAGTATTTTTGGTGCAAATTGTGCCAGATTTCTGTTGCAACTGCCTCGGTACATGTGCCCCACTGTGCCTCGCCCAACAATGGGTGCAGCTTTGCCGGAAAAGGTGTGATTTATCAGAAGAGGGGCACAGCTTGACATGAAACGTGGGGCAGCAAAAAATGGACTCAAATTTTGGCGCAATTTTTCGAGGAAACTGATCCAACATATAGGTGCTGTAAGGTTAGACAACAAACTCTAAAGATGCAACATGAGCTACTAGGGCTAATGTTTAGTCTAAGTTAGTAAATCTGTCACCATGTAGGATGTGAGACTAAGGTATTATGGAAGTTAGGGTGTAGTGTACATATATACAGGTCCAGACTGGCAACCTGCCCTAACATGCAGATATATAGTTGGCCACTAGGTTCTAGTCCTCTGTGGTCGGGGCAATACCAGGCATTGGGGGCACATGGCCCAGATTTCTTTCTTGGTGGCTCCATCAAATGCCATGTTTAACTGTATCACCGTCTTCAGAATGCAGATACAGTTGAAATCTATGGCAGAGAAAAAAAGACTCCTTCTCACTGCATCACAGCCACGCCTCATGGGCCGCAGGCTGCTACAGGCCTGCAACCTATAAGAGTCTGGGGTGCACTAAAGACAACAGCAGTCCAGCATAGAGGCCATGATAACATCACTGCATCGCGCTGCCGGTGCCGAGTCACCGGTTTCCTCAGTGTGCACCTGATATGAGCTGTCCTCTTGTAGGCCGCAGGCCTAAACCAGCATGCTGCCTGTGCGAGTAGAGCAGGGGTCAGAAGAAATCCCATGAAGAAATTGTGGGAAAGGGATTGGGTTAGTCTAAGTATTTTATTAATTTTAAAGCCCAGAAATGGATAGAACAGAGCAAAGAGGGGGTATTAATAAAGAGAAGGGGGCACAGAGGAGGCACTATAAAGAGAAGGGGGCACAGAGGAGGCACTATAAAGAGAAGGGGCAAATAGGGGCACTACAAAGAGAAGGGGCACAGAGGAGGCACTATAAAGAGAAGAAGTACTATAAAGATAAGTGGGCACTATAAAAAAAGGGGCAAATAGGGGCACTAAAAAGAGAAGAGGCACTATAAAGAGACGGGGACACAGAGGGGGCACTATAAGGATCAGGGGGCACAGAGGGACACTATAAAGAGAAGAGGCACTGTAGAGGTAAGGGGGCAAAGAGAGGGCACTATAAAGAGAAGGGGGGACAGAGGGGGCACTATAAAGAGAAGGGGCTAATAGGGGCACTAAAAAGAAAAGAGGCACTATAAAGATAAGGGGACACAGTGGTGGCACAGAGGGGGCGATATAAGGATAAGGGGACACAGAGGTGGCACAGAGGGGGCGATATAAGGATAAGGGGACACAGAGGTGGCACAGAGGGGGCGATATAAGGATAAGGGGACACAGAGGTGGCACAGAGGGGGCGATATAAGGATAAGAGGACACAGAGGTGGCACAGAGGGGGCGATATAAGGATAAGGGGGCACAGAGGGACACTATAAATAGAAGAGACACTGTAGGGGTAAGGGGACACAGGGGGGGCACTATAATGATAAGTGGGGACCGAGGGACACTATAAAGAGAAGAGGCACTGTAAAGGTAAGGGGGCAAAGAGATGGCAATATAAGGAGAGGGGGTCAGAGTGGCATCACAAATACAGTGAGCACAGAGGGGACGCTACAAGGAGAAGAGGGCATGAATAAAAAAGACTTGGGGGCAAAAGCAAAATGCACTATTACAGAGAAGTGGGTGCAGAGGGAAATATATTAGTAAGTGGAGAACAGAGGGGACATTATTGCAGATCAGGACCATAAAAGGGGCATTAATTCTGGGGGCACAAAGGATACACAATGTATAGGGCATAAAGGGAGAGTAAATAGTAGTATAGGGCCACCGTTGCTAACTGGGACACTAGAACCATAGGGGAAGCCGAAATGAAAGCCGAGTTCTGTTTGGTTGCTATGGGCTCTTATTGCTTGCTATAAGCTCTGATTGGTTGCTATGAGCTCCGATTGGTTGCTATGAGCTCCGATTGGTTGCTATGAGCTCCGATTGGTTGTTATGGGCTGTGATTGGTTGCTATGCTCTCTGATTGGTTACTAAGGGTTCTGTTTGGTTGCTATGAGCTCTGGTGGCTATGAGCGCTGATTAGTTCCTATGGGCTCCGATTGGTTGCTATAGGCTCCGATTGGTTAATATGAACTCTGGTTGCTATGAGCGCTGATTAGTTGCTATGGGCTCCGATTGGTCGCTATGAGCGCTGATTTGTTGCTATAAGCTCTGATTGGTTGCTATGGCTCCAATTTGTTGCTGTGCTCTCTGATTGGTTGCGAAGCGTTCTGATTGGTTGCTATGGGCTCTGATTGGTTGCTATGAGCTCTGATTGGTTGCTATGAGCTCTGATTTGTTGCTATGGGCTCCGATTGGTTGCAACGGCTCCAATTTGTTGCTAAGGGTTCTGATTGGTTGCTATGGGCAACAAGGACAGCCTTACTGTTCCAGTTTTGACAAATGAGGCCTTTTGTGTTTCGTTTCCTTATAGTGTAAAGACTTTCAGTCAATAAAAACATTCTTCTTGGTACTGAGAAGCTAAAACTCTGTCCTTCCCTAGTCCCAGCAGTGGGTTTGTTACAATGTATCAGTGCATGAAAACGCTATCAGCCTTAAGAAAGGGTTGATGATTGTGTTTTACTGTAGCCAGAATCCCTTGGAGAGGCCAGCCATTGTCAGGACATAGGTTACAGCCTATATAGGTTTCCATTGGCAGCAAGCAGAGATCCTGAACATGTTGAAAAATGAAATAAAAAGTAAAACTGCAGCTTTTTTTAGTAGGGGACGAGATAACCCTCTTAAATCTTCCTTTGTTCTATGGGAAAAGGTCGGATGAAGGCGTCCATGAATGACGAGGCCGCAGAAATAATACATTCTGAATCACTTTATTGTAAGAAACGACAGAAACAGAGCGGCCATTGTAGCCGGAGGCGCGGCCAGAGGGGAGTTTTCACAAATTAGGTTTTTTTGGACAGAGACCTTGGTGTTATTGGACGGGGGATCAGGTCACGGCTGCCCAAGCCTGTCAGGCGTACGAGCCTTTGTCTTCCTTCCGGCCGGCTGCTGTCACTGCAGATGGTAATCCACTTTCTGTGCTATTTTTGTTGGACCCCGTTTCAGCTTGTAAACCTATGAGACAGAGCACAACCAGTAAGGCCTGAAAGACTGTGGTACTAGTGTGGAATAGACAGCACTGCTCCCTGATACCATCAACTATAGATTGCTGCTGCAGAACCTCTTCATACACCTCAGCTTCTGCAGAACCTCATCATACACCTCAGCTACTGCAGAACATCATACACCTCAGCTACTGCAGAACATCATACACCTCAGCTACTGCAGAACCTCATCATACACCTCAGCTGCTGCAGAACCTCATCATACACCTCAGCTACTGCAGAACCTCATACACCTCAGCTGCTGCAGAACCTCATCATACACCTCAGCTGCTGCAGAACCTCATCATACACCTCAGCTGCTGCAGAACCTCATAATACACCTCAGCTGCTGCAGAACCTCATCATACACCTCAGCTGCTGCAGAACCTCATCATACACCTCAGCTACTGCAGAACAACATAAAACACCACAGCTACTGCAGAACATCATACACCTCAGCTACTGCAGAACATCATACACCTCAGCGGCTGCAGAACCTCATCATATACCTCAGCTGCTGCAGAACCTCATCATATACCTCAGCTGCTGCAGAACCTCATCATACACCTCAGCTGCTGCAGAACCTCATAATACACCTCAGCTGCTGCAGAACCTCATAATACACCTCAGCTGCTGCAGAACCTCATCATACACCTCAGCTGCTGCAGAACCTCATCATACACCTCAGCTACTGCAGAACCTCATCATACACCTCAGCTACTGCAGAACCTCATCATACACCTCAGCTGCTGCAGAACCTCATCATACACCTCAGCTGCTGCAGAACCTCATCATATACCTCAGCTGCTGCAGAACCTCATCATACACCTCAGCTGCTGCAGAACATCATCATACACCTCAGCTGCTGCAGAACCTCATAATACACCTCAGCTGCTGCAGAACCTCATCATACACCTCAGCTGCTGCAGAACCTCATCATACACCTCAGCTGCTGCAGAACCTCATCATACACCTCAGCTGCTGCAGAACCTCATAATACACCTCAGCTGCTGCAGAACCTCATAATACACCTCAGCTGCTGCAGAACCTCATCATACACCTCAGCTGCTGCAGAACCTTATAATACACCTCAGCTGCTGCAGAACCTCATCATACACCTCAGCTGCTGCAGAACCTCATCATACACCTCAGCTGCTGCAGAACCTCATAATACACCTCAGCTGCTGCAGAACCTCACAATACACCTCAGCGACTGCAGAACATCATAATACACCGCAGCGGCTGCAGAACCTCCTCATACACCTCAGGTGCTGCAAAACATCATAACACACCTCAGCTACTGCAGAACCTCATCATACACCTCAGCTGCTGCAGAACCTCATAATTCACCTCGGCTACTGCAGAATCCCATAATACACCTCAGCTGCTGCAGAACCTCATAATACACCTCAGCTGCTGCAGAACCTCATAATACACCTCAGCTGCTGCAGAAACTCACAATATACCTCAGCTGCTGCAGAACCTCATAATACACCTCAGCTGCTGCAGAACCTCATCATACACCTCAGCTGCTGCAGAACCTCATCATACACCTCAGCTGCTGCAGAACCTCATCATACACCTCAGCTTCTGCAGAACCTCATCATACACCTCAGCTGCTGCAGAACCTTATAATACACCTAAGCTGCTGCAGAACCTCATAATACACCTCAGCTGCTGCAGAACCTCATCATACACCTCAGCTGCTGCAGAACCTCATCATATACCTCAGCTGCTGCAGAACCTCCTCATACACCTCAGCAGCTGCAGAACCTCCTCATACACCTCAGCTACTGCAGAACCTCATAATACACCTCAGCTACTGCAGAACCTCTTCATATACCTCAACTTCTGCAGAACCTCATCATACACCTCAGCTGCTGCAGAACATCATAATATACCTCAGCTGCTGCAGAACCTCATCATACACCTCAGCTGCTCATAATAGAACGCAGCTGCTGCAGAACCTCATCACATACCTCAGCTGCCGCAGAACCTCATAATACACCTCAGCTGCTGCAGAACCTCATAATACACCTCAGCTGCTGCAGAACCTCATAATACACCTCAGCTGCTGCAGAACCTCATCATACACCTCAGCTACTGCAGAACCTCATCATACACCTCAGCTGCTGCAGAACATCTTAGCATTCTCAGGATATCCGCGTCACCTCAGGGTTCTGTCATACACATATTATAATAGCATCCTGTGATTCCTGCCTGCAGCCCACGTCTACTTCCCTTCCACCTGCAGTGGCTTCTTCTCCCCTGAACATCTGCTCGGCTCTTTGATCTTTCACGACTCACTTGCAGATGATTTCAGGGCCGGGATGAGCTGACTCCAGAATGAGCACTCGGCTTTCTTCAGCCCTTGATGATTTGGTAAGAGTTCAGTGAATTCCTTGTATCTGTCTCCGCTGCGGTGCACCCGGTGCTCCGGCCACGGCGGTAAAGCCACGTTCCTTTTTCTTGAAAAACTGTAGGAAAAATTGGGGTTTCTGGGAAGAAAACAAAGAGAATAAAACAAAGATAACAAATGTCAGTTTTTATTATAAACTTCTCTGAAAGAAGAAGGAACAATTGTATGTAATGTTGCACGATGGAGTTTTAAAGGGGAATCCTATTGTAAGTAGTCATCATGGGGCTGAGGAGCACTGCTTCCCAACACTATGCTCTGCTGCTGGTGGGTGACCACTCTTCCCAGCATCAGGCTCTGTCACTGGTGGGTGACTACTCTTCCCAGCTTCAGCCTCTCACTGGTGGGTGACTACTCTTCCCAGCTTTAGCCTCAGTCACTGGTGGGTGACTACTCTTCCCAGCTTTAGCCTCTCACTGGTGGGTGACTACTCTTCCCAGCATCAGGTTCTGTCACTGGTGGGTGACCACTCTTCCCAGCATCAGGTTCTTTCACTGGTGGGTGACCACTCTTCCCAGCATCAGGCTCTTTCACTGGTGGGTGACCACTCTTCCCAGCATCAGGCTCTTTCACTGGTGGGTGACCACTCTTCCCAGCATCAGATTCTGTCACTGGTGGGTGACTACTCTTCCCAGCATCAGGCTCTGTCACTGGTGGGTGACTACTCTTCCCAGCTTTAGCCTCTGTCACTGGTGGGTGACTACTCTTCCCAGCATCAGGCTCTGCCGCTGGTGGGTGACTACTCTTCCCAGCATCAGGCTCAGTCACTGGTGGGTGACTACTCTTCCCAGCATCAGGCTCAGTCACTGGTGGGTGACTACTCTTCCCAGCTTTAGCCTCAGTCACTGGTGGGTGACTACTCTTCCCAGCTTTAGCCTCAGTCACTGGTGGGTGACTACTCTTCCCAGCAACAGGCTCTGTCACTGGTGGGTGACCACTCTTCCCAGCATCAGGCTCTGTCACTGGTGGGTGACTACTCTTCCCAGCATCAGGCTCTGTCACTGGTGGGTGACTACTCTTCCCAGCATCAGGCTCTGTCACTGGTGGGTGACAACTCTTCCAAGCATCAGGCTCTGTCACTGGTGGGTGACTACTCTTCCCAGCTTTATACATTTTTTATACAACTGCCAATACATTCTTCAAGAGACTAGACCACAAATGGCTTTACAAATAACTCCTTCACTGCACTAGACCACCAGGAGCTTTGCCAATAACACTTCACTCCCCTAGATCACCAAGGAGTTTATCACAAACTCCCTACCTATTTAAGCATTGCATGAAGGTCTTATTTAGACATTTAGTGGCGGTATGGTGTGGCCAGTTTATATAAGTTTTATTTGGTGTTATGTGGCAGCGATATTAAACATTTTGGAAATAAGAGACCAAGGGCAACATGTACATACAGGGCAGCCCCAGTATTCTGGTGTCCTTCAAGCCCAAAAACTGGCGCAGCCCTGTTCTCTAGATGTATGAGCAGGTGCACTCTAAAATCAGGCGCAGTATCGGGCACCCGCGGTACTTTGTAATGGACCAAAGACGTGGGGGTGTTCTGGCTGCGTCGCACCACAACCGTATGATTCTACAAATGTATGACTGGATCACAGCAAAACTGGGCGCATTACTGCTGGAACAGGTAGACCAAGGGAAAAGTGGTTTACCTGAGCCCGAGTTGTTGTAGTGGAACTAGAATGCGCCAAATCTATGACCCACAGTAGAACAGGTCCATACATTCTGGTGCAATCTACACTGCTTTAAGGCTATTTAGCACTGGCCTCTATGTGCCGAGATCATACACATCGCCCCAACTGTCTACAAATGATGGGCAGAGGGCGCCTCTTAACTTGTTTCCTTTTATGGATCAAATCAGCCCTGTAGATATGTGCCAGGGTAAACTATATAGGCAGTATATAGGTGACAATGTGTGCTCTACAGGTGCTGTTTGTACATGTATTGTGAGGGAGCTATGTGTATGCTTTGGATAATATATATGTAGATAATGGGGGACATGCATGAACCGGGCTGCGTCATTTTTCAGGCGTGATGCAAGACAAAAGACCTTCATTGGCCACAACCAGTATATTTATGAAAGGATTTGCATAAAAAATGGGCACACATCCGACATCCTCAACACTTTGGGCGACATGTCAGAAAAGAGGCTTCCCAGTGCCATTTTTAAGGTGCATTAAATGAGTGTATAGTGCGCCTGAATAAATAAACCTGTCAAAAATCTGGCGTGTGGTCTGCCTTGTATAGCATATTCAATGCACCTAATTTAGGCATATACCAAAAAATATATCATTGCTAGCATATTTCATGCAGCTACTTTAAGTGCATTCAAAAGTGTCAAATGCGCCTGATTTTGGTGTAGACAGTCCGTCTTCATAGAGAATACGACGTCAACAGTTTTCTGGTGCAAAATACACCAAAAAAATGGTGAGCCCGAATGGGACATGCCGCCCTTTGTCTTTGCCAATTCTTAGGGGACGTGTTGCACCACATTCATAAGATTAGACAAATTTATTAATGTGTCTCAACAGAACGTGTCGCAAATATAGTGCGCTAATCCACGGCATTTGTGAGACACTTTTTGGCGCAGTGATGAGACACTTTTTGGCGCATGTATGTGTTTCACAGCGGGACACATCTACCGTATAAAGTGCTGTGAGAACCTTTCATACATATTGACGTATGTTACACTAACCTACTGAGAAGTACGACTGTCGAGTCGGAGACAGCCCAATGTGTTTATGACATATGTGTCCTGTGTATGTAATGTATGAGATACTGTGAGGGTGCTACATGCGCCAGTTTTATGGCCGGATTTGCTCCTTTAGCCAGCAGCATTGTCTGCTGTTTGCAGGTCCCGACCCGGACTGTACCTGTTTGCGAGATAGACATTGGAAGTTTGTTAAGGTTATATGTTTATTGGTCCTCTTCTTAAATATGGACTAATTCATCATAAGAATTGGGCAGTAAGTAAGTAAAGAAGTAAGGAAGGGGGGTAAGTTAGCCTCGATTATTTGAGGCCACCTCTCCGTTTACAGTACTGCGAATGCAGTCTATGCGATGTAAGATAAACTCTTAAAGGGGATTTATCGTTTGAGCTGCTCGTGCTGTTCTGCTAATTTTCTCAGATTGAGTTTGAAATCCAGGGGCGTGTCGCTCCTCTGAGCAGGCGTGTCTCTCCTCCCAGCAGGCGTGTCTCCCCTCACTGAAGAACTGTGACATCATCATTTTGTTTGAAGCAGGGGATGCAGAGGGTTGTCTGGATATAACAGCTCTGTAGCCTCCTGCACGCTTATGTCTGCAGCCTTGAGGCTCCACAAGCTGCAGCAAGCACCTATTACACCTATTATATCTCTTAGTTTACACACTGAAAGCCAGCAGCTTTAACTTCTGTTCTAGTGGTATTCAACCAAATTGTACTGACAACAGGCAGAGACCTTCACTCAACTACAAGGACAAATGTCAGCTTCAAGTAAAGACCTCTGCTTGCTGTCAGTGATATGAG
Source organism: Phyllomedusa bahiana (assembly GCA_025379985.1). NCBI lineage: Eukaryota > Metazoa > Chordata > Amphibia > Anura > Hylidae > Phyllomedusa > Phyllomedusa bahiana. Next base: position 17,841 of record JAODAL010027379.1, read on the forward strand.
TGAAAACAGTGGGGGGAGAAGCAAATCAGCTTTGAGAGAAAAACCTACTCAACCTGTAACTGACTTGGGCTGATGGTGTAGCGGTAGAGTGTTGGTTTTACAACGAAGGGGTTTGGAGTTCTAGTCCCTTACAGGGTTTATTTCCCCCCCCCCCCCCTAATTCTACACATATGTAGAGAGACCTAAAATTTATATGTCAATCTCTATAATGATATATATACACATACATAGCTCCCCTATATCATGTCTCATCCTGAGAGTATATGCATTGTATCACATATGTTGGAAGTGCTTGGTGTGACTGTGAGGATAGGACACTATATAGGGGAGCTTTCTGTGTGTGTGTGTGTGTGTATATATATATAAAATTAGAGATGTCTACACATATCTTTTCATATATTTACATATGTGTACAATTTATAAAAGAAAAAAAAAACAATGGGGACTTGAACTCCCAACCTCTGGCTTGCCAAGCTGATCACCTATTCACTGTACTATACAAGCAGCACATACAGACACAGTGTTGAATCCTTCTGTTATACAATAAAAGATGATTGACGTCATTAAGGAGGCGGGGCTTGCATTCGATTTGAGGAACAGAACGCCTTCTTTTCAAAGTTCAAAATGAACCTGTGAGGAGGTGAATCAACCTCTTGGCAAAAGCCCTTTAAACAGGCAGTAATTGCCCAGATCATCACCTGAGATGAGATGTACATATAGCCAGCAGACTCTGGTTTCCCTATCGATTTTAACAGCTCAGAGGGGAGTAAACAGTGTGCAGGCAGCCAATCACAGCTCAGGGGGTGTGGCCATGACGTTTCCTGTCTAGGGGCATATTCCAACAGGCTGAATGAAATGCCAGCCAATCACAATGCAGGGGGCGTGTCTAGGGCACAGGAATCGACCCGGGGGCGTTCTGACCCAGCAACAACAGAAATAGAAGACAGATTTACAGAGAAGCTGATATCTGCTAAACCAAGTGACAGAGGTAATGCAACCCAATTACAAAAGTGCTTATTTTTACTGTCCCCATAATCTGAGACATGATCTTTGTAACGATAAAACCCCTTTAAGATATCAATTTAATTAATGTATTCCTCTGATGTCCTAGACATGTATTTTATCTCACAATAGTGATAGAAATTGTCTGCTATTTTCATCACTAGTATATCGTTGTTTGCAACCTACATGTTGAACAGCGTATTGTTATTTGCATTTTACTAGAGCTTGTATATTATATTTATAATAGCGGATTTTGTACTCTTTAATTCCTCTACTATAGTTCCCCTTTTGTAATTGTCCCTTGAGAAGATCTGTGTTATATATAGGGGAGATCGAAATATGTTGAGACGTTGTCTATTAGTTTAGAGGTTTTTTGCCTGATTTAAGGTGAGGTTCCAGACGGGGGCGCACTTATCAGGGCGGTTTCCCTGTGCCAGTAGGCTAGGGTTAGTTTTCATTCTTGCTGTCCTGGTCTCAGACCTTTTTGTTATTTGTAGTATCGTCCGTTTATTTTAAATTGAACAAATAAAAGTTACATTTTAGGGTTCTTCCTTTTCAGTTTAGATATGTTCATCAGGAAGTTTGTTTGGCATACAAGTTGCCGTTTGTTTGGTGGTATTTACTGGCCGGATTTGCCCCTGTCCGACAAATTTAAAAAAAAAACTTTTGCCAAATACTGGCGCATGTCTGACGCCCTTGACAGCTTTTAATGTGCCAATTCGTAGGGGGCGTGTCGCACCAGATTTATAAGATTGAACAGAATGTGGCGCATAAATGTCGTACTTATCCATGCCAATTTTAAACTGGTGCGCCAAACTCTGCCGCACATTGTGGCGCATGTTTTTGTCTCCAAACGAGACCGATTTATAAAGTGCTGTGAGACCCTTTCATACATACTTACGAATGCTGCACTAACCTACTGAGAAGTACGACTATCTAGTCTGCGCCAGTTTTCACACATCTTGCCCTATGTGTGTTGTATGTGTAGATAATGTACTGTACTAAGGACATGTGTGCTGTGTGTAATATATATTTACTGTGACACTGCCAGATACATAGACCTACACTGTCACAGACAGAAAAACTTGTCACAGTCTGTAGCAAATGAGGCCCGTTACATCTGATGATCACGTCACAGGCATTACACGTGTGATTTGTGGATAATGTACAGTATGAACGTTGTATGTCTACATAAATGCGTGTGAGCTGTATTAGTTCCATGACAGTGCTACATACGTGCAGTATGGATGAATGGGAGATTACCATACTGTACTAGAGTACAACCTAGAAGCTAATTCTGAAAAACTTGTCAAAGGGTCAAAAAGTCCAAACATGGCTGCTTTATAGTATGTAATATGCTATAACAGACTGAGAAGGCAGTACAAACTGAACAGTATGATAAAATGACTACTGTATACCGTATACTGCACAGCACTTACCCTGTTTTTACAAAGTTGGCCACGTATTGCATAACCTGTAAAGAAAGATACTGGTCTTCTGCTGAAAATTGGCTTCTATAGTTGGAGTGAAAGGGAATTCCAAAAGCGTACATGATATCTTCAGGCAGATCCAGGCTGGAGCTGAAAAACATAGAGAAAGACAAGCAACAATGCAATGAGAAAGATAAGAAAATGGAAAACATTCTGTGACAGAGAGATAAGTGTGTTGGGGCTAACCCCATGCGGGAAATTACAAATCTATCTATCTATCAAACTATCTCATATTATCTATCTCTATATCTATCTATTCATATATTGTCTATTCATATTATCTATCTATATCTATATATCTATCTATCTATTATCTATCTCATATCTATCTATCCTATCTATCTTCTCATATCTATATATCTATTAAATATTCTATCTATCTATTATCTATTATTCCCATATTATCTATCTACTATCTATCTCATATTATCCCATATTATCTATCTACTATCTATTATCTATCAAATATATCCATATTATCTTATCTATTATCCATATCTATCTATCTATCATTATATCTATCTATTCTATCCATATTATTATCTATCTCATATCTATCTCAAATCTATCCATATTATTATCTATCCAATATCTATCTATCTATTATATTATCTATCTATCCATATTACTAGCTATCCAATTATCTATCTATTCATATCTTCATCTCATATCTTTCTATCTCCTCAATTATTATCTATCTATCTCATATCTAATTATCATCTAATTATCTATCTAATCAATTTTCTATCATCTATCTAATCTATCTATCTATTCATATCTATTTCTATTATTATATATTATCTTCTCTATCTATCCATATTATATCTATCTATCTATCCCATATCTATCTATCTCATATCTATCTATCTCATATCTATCCCATATCTATCTATCTATCTATCTATCTATCTATCTATCTATCTATCTATCTCATATCTATCTATCTATCTATCTATCTCATATCTATCTATCTATCTCATATCTATCGATCTCTCTCATATCTATCTATCTCGTATCTATCTATCTCTCTCATATCTACCTTTCGTCACTCTCATATCTATTTATCTCTCTATCTATAATATCTATCTAATATCTATCTCTCATATCTACCTACCTGTCTACCTATTGTTGAAAAAGTATTCCTAGTCCTTGAACTTTTCCTAATTTTTTAAATGTTACACCCACAAACTTAAATGTATTTTATGTGATAGAGCAACACAAGGTAGCAAGTATTTATAAAGTGTAAATAAAAAGATACGCTTTTCCAAATTTTTGAAAATGAAAAAACTGAAAAGTGTGGCATGCATATGTATTTAGCCCCCTGTACTCTGATACCTCTAAATAAAATCCAGTGTGACCAATTGCCTTTAGAAGTCACCTAATTAGTAATGATAGTACATCTGTAGGTAATTTATTCTTAGTATAACTACAGCTGCTTTGTGAAGGCCTCAAAGGTTTGTTAAAAAACATTAGTGAATAAACCGCATCATGAAAACCAAGGAACACATCAAACAGCTCAGAGATAAGGTTGTGGCAAAGTGTATTGCGGAGTTAAGTTTTAAAAAAAAATAGCCCAAGCCTCAGCAAGACTGGGAAGCTGCTCAGAGTTGATGGGAAGATGGATGGAGCTAAATACAGGGCAATCCTGGAGGAATAGACCTGACACTGGGGCATAGGTTCACCTTCCAGGAGGACAATGACCCTAAACATACAGTCAAAGCTACAATGAAAGGGTTTATATCAAAGCAGATTCATGTGTTACAATGGCCCAGACCTAAATCCCATTGAGAATCTGTGGTAGGACTTGAAAATTGCTGTTGCCAAATCTTCTCCAACCGATCTGACTGAGCTCGAGCGATTCTGCAAAAACCAATGGGCAAAAGTTCCAGCCTTTAGATGCGCAAAGCTGTAGAGACCTCCCCAACAGACTGCAGCTGTCATTGCAACTAAAGGTGCTCCTACAAAGTATTGACTCTGGGGGGCTGAATACATATGCACGCTGCACTTTTCAGTTTTTTCATTTGCAAAAATTTGGAAAAGCTCGTAACATTTTCTTTGGCCTTCACAAACACTTTCTACTTTGTGTTTTTCAATCATATAAAATGCTTTCTTTTTTTATGGTTAAAACGTTTTTCTTCCACTTTTCGTAATCTAGTTAATAACACATCCTGCATTGGCTTCAACTTTCTGATAACAGCATAAAAATCCTCCAAAAACAGCATCTACAACAGAAAATAGACTCCCCAAAGCAGCTGTGGCCTCCTGTATTGTATGTGCACACAACCTGTGCTGGGGGGAGAATCTACTGTAGCTCTTTCAGATCAGGCAGCAAACATTAGGGGCAGCAGTGTAACCTGAAGCTCTTGGGCATGAATGCAGACAGGGCCGGGACGACGGGTAGGCAGAGGTAGGCGATCGCCTAGGGCGCCTACCTCTGCCTGTCTCTAAGGGGCGAAGGCAAGGGCCCCCGAACTCGCCGGGCTCCAGGCCGCTGCCATTGGGCCCGGAGCTCCAGCGGTTCTCTTTAGCTGGGAAAGCAGCTGCGGGCTTCTGTGAAGCAGAGAGCGAGCGCTCCCTGCTCCGCAGACAGTCCGGCTCCGACACAGCGGGGCCGCCGGGTCCTCACAGTACTGAGGACCCGGCGCGGCCCCGTGCTGCTCCGCTGGGCAGCGTCGCGATGAAGTGATGTCATCACGACGCTGCCTCTCCTCAGACGCATAGCCCGTCATAGGCTGTGCGCCGGAGGAGCTGCCGGAGGAGCGTCCCGGGGGCTGGCGACGTGTGATGACGTCGCCAGTGTCCCGCAGGAGAGGATGCGCGGCGGCGGGAAGCAGGTAAGGTGAGTTATAATTTTTGTTATTTTTAACTGCCCCAGTGGTCCCTATTTGCCTGACTGCCTCAGTGCCCTATATACCTGCCTGCCTGCCTCAGTGCCCCTTTATACCTGCCTGCCTCAGTGCCCTATATGCCTGCCTGCCCCTATATGCCTGCCTGCCTCAGTGCCCCCTATATGCCTGCCTGCTCATTGCCCCTATATACCTGGGCCCGCCTCAGGGGCCCCTATATAATGCCTGCTCAGTGCCCCTATATGCCTGCCTGCTTCAGTGCCCCTATATGCCTGCCTGCCTCAGTGCCCCTATTACCTGCCTGACCAGTGCCCCTATAATACCTGCCTGTCTGGCCTCAGTGCCCCTATATACCAGCCTTTCCTCAGTGCCCCTATATTTCCTGCTGCCCCAGTGCCCCCTATTTTGCCCCGCCTGCCTCGTGGGCCCCCCATATTCCTGCCTGCCTCAGGGGCCTCTATATATTTCCCGCTGCCTCAGTGCCCCCTATATGCTGCTACCTCAGTGCCCCTTTTAAACTTTCCTGCCTCAGTTTCCCCTATATACCTGCCTGCCTCAGTGCCCTATAATGCCTGTCTGCCCAGTGCCCCTTATATACCTGCCTGCCTTATGCAGTGCCCCTTTTTTTTACCTGCCCGCCTCAGTGCCCTTATGCCTGCCTGCCTCAGTGCCCCCTATATGCCTGCCTGCCTCAGTGACCGCTATATACCTGCCTCACTCAGGCCCTTTTACCCGCCTGCTTTAGTGCCCCCTATTTTACATCCCGGCCCCCAGCCCCTATATGCACGCTTTCTCAGTGCCCTATACCCGCCTGACCTTCCCCTATTTTTCTTTTCTCAAGTGCCCTATAATACCTGCCTGACTGCCCCCATATGCCTGCCTTTGGGTTGTCCCTAAAATTTTATATCTGCTTGTCTAAGGGTACAATATCTATATACCTGCCTGATTTGGAGGAGACTATATATCTATATACCTGCATGGGCTGAGAGGGCAAAATCTATATACCTGCTTAACTGATGGGAACCTATATATACATGCCTAATTGAGGGGGCATTATACCTGTCTAACTGAGGGGACTTATATACCTATAAGTAAGGAGTTGCTGGAAATGTGAGGATTCTAAGATATTTGTGTCCAAATATGCAGGGAAAGAGTATTGGCCGGGAGCAATCAGCATGGGAAAGGTGTGAACCGGATGGAGAAGAAAAGAGAAAGGGGAACGACGCTGATCAGAAAAGACGTCTCCGGTGAGTCACTAAATGTAACTGCAGTGTAATCACATATTTTTTCTGTGAGCCTAAAATACAACTAGTATTACCACTATTTTGGTCACTGTATGGGGGTGGTATATGTAATCAGTGCCTGTGTACAGCAGATAGTCACATGTGGGTGTCACGTTCGGTTAGGGTCTGGCAGGATTGTTTGAGCCTTTAGTAGTAATAGGTTTGGGTCTTGGTTTTGTAGGAGGGTTTTGCAGAGGACAGAGTGGTGGGGGAGAGAGAGTAACTGGTGCAGTTACCATGCACCTTTTACAATGCTGGTATCTTCTTATGTGGCAGAAGGGCTTTTGGGCCCCCTCAGGCTGCAGGGCCCGGTAGCGACTGCTACCGCTGCACCCCCTCTAGCTACGCCCCTGCAGATAGTCACAGACAGATCTATGAAACTGGTCTAATTTACTGCAAACTGACGTTTTTCTGTCTGTGACAGTGCAGGTCTATGTAGATAGCTTAATTAGCTATAAGCTATGGCAATTTCTTTTGCCTGTGACATGGTAGATCTATGTAACTGGGCTAAGTTACTGCAAACTATTACACGTTTTACTATCATGTCACAGGCAAAAGAAATTACCATAGCTTATAGCTAATGAAATGGAATATGTCATCAAAAATGACTTATTGTTTAACTCACATTTTTATGATCAACACATTTTTTAAGAATTTTGGTTATGTTTTTTTTTTTTTTTTTCCTCATCACTTTAAATATTTTTTAATAATTATTAAGTCCTGCAGTTTTCACTTTGGCCACTAAGCCTAATAATTGTCTGACACTTCCTGTTCTGTACAGAAAGATTCTCAGTTGTCTGCTCATTATCAGCACAGAGAGGGTCAAACTGAAAGCACACAGGATCCACCAGTCACAAGAGGAGATGTCACAGCTTACCCTCTCCTCCTCCCTGCACAGTGATTTCTTCCCAGGTCACAGAGAATGACTAGAAAACTGTCCTATAGAAGTCAATGGTACTGAGTCAGTCTTAAGTCTCCTATGTGCATGAAGCTACTGTAAAGCATCTCTGACTGCCGTTAAAGCAGTGCAAGCAAGGCCTAGTGGCCAAAGTGAAAACTGCAGGACTTAAGAATTATTAAAAAATATTGAAAATGATATGAAAAATGTAAAAAAAAAAACCAACCAAAAAATCCTAAAAAATGTGTTTAACATAAAAATGGGACTTAAACAATGACTCATTTTTCGATGACGCATTCCCTTTAAGCCACACGTGTCAAACTGCGGCCCTCCAGCTGTTGGGAAACTACAACTCCCATGATGCATTTATATAATCTATGACAGTGGACATGATGGGAGTTGTAGTTTTCCAACAGCTGGAGGGCCGCAGTTTGACACCCCTGCTTTAAGCCATCTACATAGACCTGCACTGTCACAGACCGAAAAACGTGTAACAGCTTGTTAAACAGACCTACCAGATCACAGATAAAAAAAAAACAAAAAAACCTTATAGTTAATGATGGTAAGCACACACACCTATAACGCCATGGATAGGAAAGCTTGACGTTGTCATTGGCTGACCAATCTTTTAGATCTTCACAAGAAGCCAAATAACCTATCCGTAAACATCTGTAATGTAGAAGAACAGAGAATACAAAGAAAACCCAAAGAGCAGGACTGAGCAACCATGCTTCCCACCACCAAAACAGACTATCCCTAAATCTAGGGTCTGGGCAGGTGTGGATTGGCCTACAAGGGAGCAAGGGAAAGTCATGTCGAGCCCCTGGGCATACTGGGCTCCTAAGCAGGATGGGCCAGGGGCTGCATGTGCAGAATATGCAGCATTGTACAGTAGCTATAGGATGGGCCGCAATGATCAAATTAACTGGTGGGCCCCAAAAATGATCTTCAGTGGTGGGCCCCAGACACCCCAGTTTAACACTCCCTCTGGGCCATGCGTATTCAGCTGTCTTCTGATCTTCATCTCGTCATTGTTTTCACTGTAAAACCCTGCAGTGCCTGGATACATTTTTTCCCTGTGCATCATCCTATTTGTTTCTTCATTTTTTTTGGTAAACCTAGAGCAAAGAGGACAATGGGCTTCCTGGCCAATAGGATTACAAAAACATGGCAATTTGTTCCAAAATTAATGCCACATCTCTCCATGGGTTTTATGCTGTATTTTAATTCAATTCAATGGCGCTGAGCTGCACTACCAGACACGACCTGTGAATAGGTGTGGCGCTGTTTAAAGAAGAAAGCAGAAATCAGCCATGTTTTTGTAATCCTGTAAAAGCCGGTGTGCGGAGGAGAACCTGAATAAGATCCAAGCTCCGCTCCAGATGAACGATGAAGAGGTATTTTTACACATTCACATGGCGACATAAAAGGAAGTAAAACAGCCGCGACTCTCGGGCGTAGGATGAGGAGTCCTTCATCCAACGTGTATTATTGTTGGATGAGAAGCAGACACGTTTGGCAGCGCACTACATAGCATTGGCTTCATAAGAAATGTAAAGTGTTGTGTATCTGACCTATTTTATTACACTGAATGAGTGGAGTTTGCTTTGCTCTTTTGATAACATACGTGAATACTTAGAATATTTTATGGTATAGGCCGACAGACTTCATCATTCACATCAACTGCAATGCAGAATATTCCTGATTTATACCCTCTAGTGTAGTGAGCTGCAGCATACGGCTGTCCAGCTGCTGACTACAACTCCCATCCTGCCGCAGAACCACTGATTACAAATGACTGCCCTAGTAGTAGTACTGTACTATACAGTCATATGAAAAAGTTTGGGCACCCCTATTAATCTAAATCATTTTTAGTTCTAAATATTTGGGTGTTTGCAACAGCCATTTCAATTTGATCTATCTAATAACTGATGGACACAGTAATATTTCCGGATTGAAATGAGGTTATTGTACTAACACAAAATGTGCAATATTAGTTATTAGATATATCAAATTGAAATTGCTGTTGCAAACACCCAAATATTTAGAACTAAAAATGATTTAGATTAATAGGGGTGCCCAAACTTTTTCATATGACTGTAGCTAAAGCCACCAAGCTATTATTTATATTTAATGTTGGCTGTTTTATATCTCTTCTTTATTCAGGCACAGTTATAAGGAATGAATCCAGCTGAGCTGCACTGTAGTCACAAGTAGTCTAAACATCGATCGTTCAGACTGACCAGGGCCGTTCCTAGGGGCGGGCGAGACGGGCGATCGCCCGGGGCGCCGAGGCTCCGCTCACCCGAGGGGGGCGCCGCGACCGCCTGCCTTGCCCGCCTGCCTTGCCCGCCGGATCGCCCCTGACTCTGCGTGGCTGTTTTATAACAGTCGCGCAGAGCCAGCTGGTACAGGGAGGAGGCTGGACGGATCGTTCCCGTCCTGACTCCTCCCCTGTATCAGCGTCGCAGGGGGCGCACAGCTTTCACCACGCCCCTGTGACGCTCGATCTCCTCGGCACTCAGCTCTGCCACCGAGGAGATCCCTGGGAGCTGCGTGCAGCGTAAGCAGCGTGATGACGTCACGCCACTTACACCGCTCAGCAGCTTCCGGAGCTGGACGCGCGGACCAAGGTCTGGTAAGTCATTTTTTTGTTATTTTATAATTACTTACAGGGGGCATCACTGGCTACAGGGGGCATCACTGGCTACAAGGGGGGCATCACTGGCTACAAGGGGCATCACTGGCTACAGGGGGGCATCTACTGGCTACAAGGGGGCATCTACTGGCTACAGGGGCATCACTGGCTACAGGGGGCATCTACTGGCTACAAGGGGGCATCTACTGGCTACAGGGGGCATCTACTGGCTACAGGGGGACATCACCTGGCTACAGGGGGACATCACCTGCTACGGGCATCACGGTATGGGGGAAACTCTAAGGGGGGCATAAAGGGGAAACAGGGGGCATCACTGGCTACAGGGGGCATCAACTGGCTACAGGGGGCATATTACATGGCTACCATATGAGGTGCTATAGATGGGGCATTTGTATACAGATAGGAATTGGTAGAAAAGTGCTGAAAAAATTTGGGAGGAGTCTAAGATTTTTTGTTTGTAAATTTTACAGTGAAGAGTTGGGAGTGGTCGTCCATGGCGTCTGGGACTGATGGAAAAGAAGAAAAAGAGAAAGAGAACAATCTTCAGAGACGTCCCCCTGTGAGTCACTAGATATAACTTTACTATAATCGATTATTGTCCCGCAGAGCCTGTGTACAACTGGTATCCACCACTGTATGGTCACTGTATGCCGGTATATTGGTTGTTTGTATAATGGTTTGTATGCAGTAATGGTCGTTTGTATTATTCGGTCACTATATGGTGGTGATATGTGGTCATGGTGTGGTTTGGGAAATTATTTGGTCACTGTGGGGTTGGTGATATGTGGTGTTAGTGGTCTTGGGATTCTGGTTTTGTGTAGCAGTGTTATTTGGTAACTATATGACTATTATTTACTATTTTTATATGTAGCAGATTGTGGTAAAGCTTTTTGTATATTTTGGCTTTGGTTTGTGGTGATGCACTGTGTCGCACTGTGGTGCCATATGTTACGGGGGCGGGGGGAGGGGGGGGCGTATTTCTTCACCTCGCCCTGAGTGAAATTTAGCCTAGGAACGGCCCTATAAGCTCAAGTCCACCACAAGCGAAGCATGAAGTAAGTGCATGGACAGATGATTTTCTGAATTTACTGTGAAAATATGAGACTTTAAAAGTCCTATCTTAGAGCATGTGTAATGTGTTAAAGGGGTTGTCTCACTACAAGGATTGCTGCTTTTTATGTTAAAGATCTTGCAAAAACAAGTCACTTTGCAATATGTGTCCATTACCAGTGTCCTCCCCATTCCAGATACCCCCTTTGTATGGGCGCATCAGCTCCTCAGGCCTATAGCAAAAGACCTGTTATCTTTTTAAAAGGTCCAACGGTTGCAAAACTACAACCTTTCACTCCCCTGATGGGCTCCAGGGCTGGTTTTTAATAAAGACCTGTTATTCTCCGGATAGGTCCGGGTGGTTGCTAAGCAAGACCTTTTTTGATTTTCTTGAAGGCGCCAGCACTGGTTTTTATAGTAAGCCCTTTTTGACTTTGATAGGCTGCCGGGCTGGGTTGCTATGCTACAACCGGCTTCTCTGACCCGGGGTAAAGCCATAAAACCCCCTAATTCAAAATAAAACCCAACAAAACAGGAAAATCAATGTATGAGACAATCCCTTTGGGGGGTCTCTTTTTTGGGTTTCCCCTCTTTTTCCCAAAAACTAATCATGTGTAACATAAGGGAAAAAACCCATTAGCACGGTCTATTGTAGTCACAGGTAGTCTAAAACTCGATCAACTGCAGCCTGACTTTTTCTGACTGGCTACTGCATAGAAGCACAAGCCCACCACATGCTCAGCATGAAGTAGGTGCATAGGCAAATAAGTTCCTGAATTTGCTGTGAAAAATTGGACTCAAAGTGGAATGATAAGGGGGGCTGCCCCAGAATCGCATTTTTGTAACCAGGGCACCCATATTGGTGCATTACAAGCCCCCGGGCACTTGTAATCGCTAGAGGGGGCCCGGGCTGGAGGGTCGCACTACAAGACAAGCTCACTTTTTATAGCTTCATGGGAAAAACCGGGGGCATTACTGCTGGAAAAAGCATTTTAAAAAGTGTTTCCCCTGAGCCTGAAGTGCCCTTTTTGTAAGCTAGAAAGCCAAATCTTGCCCACGTAGAACAGGTTCAGAATCGGGCACTTTAAAAACTACAATGCGCGCAAAACAATGGCGCTTGGGTGCCAAAATCATACATGTCACCCTAAAAGTCTTGTCTTGGGGCATGTGTAACATGTGTAAATTATTAAGGGGTCCCTCTCTTAGGATTACCTCCCCTTCCAGTAACTAAACCCCTGAGATCAGCATATTGCAGGAGGAGCTTGTTGCGTTGTCTATGTATTAAAAAAAAATCTCCCGGGAGACACTTTTTTAGACTGGGGTCGCATACAAGCACAACCCCCCACAAAATTGCAGGAAATAGGTGCATGAAAAGCTGATTTCCTGAATTTTCTGTGAAAATATGCGACCCCGGTCCTGTCTTGTGGCCTGTATAAAGAATTTAGGGTTCCCTTTCTTGCGATTCCTCCCCCCACCATAAAATAAACCTCTGACACAGGGACCAGCGCTTTTTCATTTTGCCCCCAGAATCTAAAATCGATTAAAGCACTGGGTTATTCAGTCCAACTACTACAAGTAAAAATACAAAGATCATTTGACTTCCCCCCCAAATAATGTGGAAAATAAGCTTCATTAAAAGGGGGCCCGCTCCCTTTAAATCCCAAGATCACAGTTACATAGAGGTTAGATGAACACTTTAACCAAAACAGATATCAAGAGTCAAATATTGGGGCCTGGAATAGATATGGAGAGGACCTAAACTGATCATGGGGGGCTGGTACGAGTGAGAGACATTTTATGGGGTACAGACTGGGGAGGAACCTGGCACAGATATTGCCAGGGTCCCAAGGGTTTGGGGGGCTCTGGTAAGTTTTTAGAAGCTTCCCCGTTTTCCCGAAAATAAGAAGGTCTTATAAATTTGCTTTAAAAAATGACCAGTCTTTTTTTTCAGGGGGTGTCTTTTTTTTCTATGAATAAAATTCTAGCATACAAATACTAGTGTGTGTAGTGTATATATATATATAAAATATAATATATATATATATATAATATATATATTATATATATGTTAAAGTTTAGAGTCTCAAACCATAGGATATATGTAAGTAAAGGACATTTTATGGCAGCTGCAGTGACTTATCTCAAAGGATGGCAAATGTGACATGCGGGGACTTGTGGAACTAGAAGTCCCAGCATGCCCCATCAGCCATCCTGTGAGATATGTGTGTCAGTACCATTTCTCTGTTCTCCCCCCTCTTCCTTCTATTACTTACATGTACTTTCTGTCTCCTGTCCTGGAATGTTCGGGACCTGTGGTGACATCACAGTCACATGACCTCCCTGCACGGGTCCTTCAACACTCAGGTGCTATAACAATATGTCCCAGGGCTGTTTCTCGGGGTGAGTGGGGCTTGGGAACACCCGCCACCCCCTCCTCCCATTCTCTCTGCCCACCCTTAGGGACGGCCCTGTGTATAGGGAGCTGCAGCAATGATTTCCGCTATGTCTTATTTTCGGGGGACACCTTATATTAGGGAATTCAACAAAATCTCTGCTATGTCTTATTTTCGGGGAAACACGTTAATACAGATATTGGCCAGAATCTGGTACAGATTATAGGGAACCCTGATTCGGTTTTTGGGACAAATCTGGTACATATTATGCGTGTCTGGTACAGATTGTTGGAGGTCTGGGTACAGATATTACAACATGACGTAAGCTTCATGCTCAGTCTCTGCCACACAACATGGCGATCACCGGGAACAGGATTTCCAGATTTTGCCAAAATAAACTGACATGTCCTTGGTAGATGATAATCTGAACACATTTACATGGATGCTATGGGCGCAGCACAGGAACAGACAAAGCATTCGCAGTCTCGTCATTACATTGCTTACGGTTTGTAAGTTTTTATTATTCACAATAGTAAAGTCCAGTGAATACGATGTAACCGTCCTGAGAATGAAGAGTCAGAAGATGACCACTGTTTATAGCAGGTCCACCTGATGCCTACAGTATGGGAATGCCGACTTACCTGCCCTGGGAGAAGGTCTCAGGAACATAGTACATGTATACATGGCCCTTCCCAGTCTCAGACCAGTGTTTGGCCATCGTGACCACAGGACAAGCTATAAAATGGTCTCTGGAAAATAATCAAAAAAAACATGAGTTATATGTCAGAGATGAGATGTATTAATAATAGTTTGAGATAGATAATAGATAGATAGATAGATAAAGATAGATAAAATATGTATAGATAGATAGATAGATAGAGATAGATAGATAATAGATATGAGATGATAGATAGATAGATATGAAAGTAGAAGAAGATTTAAAATTGGACAGATAAAATATGAGATGATAAAAACAGAAAAAGTATGAGAAGATAAAATAGATAAAAAATTGGATAGATAAATAGATAAAAATAGAAAATAGATAGATGTTTAATAGATTAGATAGGTTAGATAGATGGATAGAAGCATAGGAGATAAGGGTAAAGATTGGATAGAATAGATAAAATAATAATGATAAAGATAAGAAAATATATAGAAGATGATGATAGATAATAGATAGATAGATATGAGATAATATGAGATAGATATTAGATAGGATAGATAGATGGGGATAGATAGATAGATGATAGATGTTAGATACATTATGAGATGGTTTAGATAGATATAAATGATAGATTAGACAGATAGATAGTATAGATAGATAGATAGGGATAGAAGATGATAGATAGATGGGGATAGAATAGATGATATAGATAAAGAGATAATAAAGATAGATATGAGATAAGATATAGATGAGATAGATAGATATGAATAGATAGATAGATTAGATAGTTTGAGAAAAAGATATGAGAATAGATTGGATGGATAGGGGGGATAGATAGAATAGATAGATAGATTAGATAGAAGATAGATAGGGAGAGATAGATAGATAGAATAGATAGATAATAGATAGAGATAGATAGATATGGGATAGATAGAAAATAGATAGATAGATTTGGGATGGAGATAGATTGAATGAGATAGATAGATAGGATAGATAGATAGATAGATAGATAGAAAGATAGATATGGGATAAATAAATAGATATTAGATAGATAGATAAAATAGATAGTTTTAGATGATAGTTTTAGATAGATAGATAGATAGATAGATATGGGATAAATAGATAGAAGATAGATAGAAAATTTGGATATAATAGATAGAAAGAATAATTATGAGATAGATATAGATAGAAATGAAGATAGATAATTAATAGATAGAAAATAGATAGATAAAATAGAAAAGGATAGATATGAGATAGATGATAGTAGATAGAGAGATAGATAGATAGATAGATAGATAGATAGATAGAATAGAATATATGAGAAATTAGAAAAGATATGAGATATGATAGTATGAGAGAAGATAGAAAATAGATAGATAGATATAAAGGGATAGAAAAGATAATAGATAGATAGATATGAGATAGATAGATAATATGAGTAGATAGATATGTAGAATAGATAGATGGTTAAGATAATATGAGATGGTTAGATAGTAGAAATAGATATGAGATAGATAGAAAATGGATAGATAGATATGATATAGATAGATAGAGTAGATAGATAGTTTAGATGGGGATATAGATAGATAGATATTAGATAAATAGATAGATATAGATAGATAGATGATAGATATGAGATAAGATAAAATATAAAAGATAGATAAAAGGATAATTGATAGATAGATAAATAATATGATGGTAGATAGATAGATAGATAGATAGATAGATAGATAGATAGATAGAAAATGAAGAGAAGATAGTAGGGGATAGATAGATAATAGATATGGGGTAATAGTTTGGTTAGATAAAAAACTATGAGATAGACAACATCCACATTTGGTTTGTAAGCAGTAACATTCATAATACACTGAGTCTGTTCAGATGGATGTTGCACCCCGCAGTGTGTCCTCAGGCAGTGTATACATAGAATAATCACTTTATGTCCGTACATGATATCAGACATTCCATTCCTGCCGAGCTCGAGGACCTGCATTTCTGTAGGAAGACGACACCTTATGAAGTCATTTTATGGAAAAAAAGGGATCACTGAAAACTGGTCAGAAAGTTCTTCTGCCGATAGAGTATATAAAATGTACATATTGTTTCTATATGTAGTAAACCTATTATTATACATCATATGATGAAGAGAATGGCCAACCATCCTCAGCATACAGTGATGATAACCGCATCTAATGCATTCTTCCAATATTTGACCGGTTTCGTTTTGACCACCCACCTGGCAACAGGCTGCTCAGTTTAGATTGGATTTCTTGTGCCAACTGCAACTCCTGCAACAAATGCAGCGCCACCTAATGGAGCATTACCAACACAGCAGTTGCCAGGTCCATCTTTTTTAATAACAACAACCCTTTTGTATCAAAACCTGTTTCAACATTCTCACAACATATACAGCCAAATGCTGATCTAATCCTCATACATTGTCTAATCTAGCTGCAAGCTTATGTGCACCTCAAATTAAAATGTTAGCTATGATCAGTGACTCCAGTGTAGCTGCACTGTCCTATGTAGTCTGTGGTGGTCTAAAAAATAATGCCTGCTCATTGGAGGCTCCAGCTGCTTTCTGCTCTGTCCTTCCACAATGCTTTACACTGCAGCTCCACTCAGTTCATTTTAGTTGCTATGTATAAACACACACTATCTAAATAGTCAGATCATGGAAAGAAGATTATCAGGTAACTGCCACCGATAGTGAAGGAAGTCATCCACATATTATTTTGGCTGCTATATTTGTCATTATGTATGTATCTATCTCATATCTATCTACAGTGGTGGCCAAAAGTATTGGCACCCCTGCCAATTCTGTCAGATAATACTCAGTTTCTTCCTGATAATGTTTTGCAAATACAAAATTCTTTGGATATTATTATCTTATTTAAATTTTCTTCAATGGAAAACCACAAAAAGAATTGTCATAAAGCCAAATTGGATATAATTCCACCAAACATAAAAAGGGGGTGGACAAAAGTTTGGCACTGTTAAAATCATGTGATGCTTTCAAATTGTGTAATTAGCAGCACCTGTAACTTACCTGTGGCACCTAACAGGTGTTGGCAATAACTTAAATCACATTGCAGCCAGTTGACATGGATTAAAGTTGACTCAACCTCTGTCCTGTGTCCTTGGGGCACCACATTGAGCAAGGAGAAAAGAAAGAAGACCAAAAGAACTGTCTGAGGACTTGAGAATCCAAATTGTGAGGAAGCCTGAGCAATCTCCCGGCTACAAGTCCATCTCCAAAGACCTGAATGTTCCTGTGTCTACCGTGCGCAATGTCAGCAGAATTTTAAAGCCCATGGCACTGTGGCTAAACCTCCCCATGGCACTGTGGTAACCTCCCATGGCACTGTGGCTAACCTCCCTATGGCAAGTGGCTAACCTTTCCCCATGGCACTTTTGGCTAACCTCCCCATGGCACTGTTTGGGTAACCTCCCTATGGATGTGGCAATATGGACGGGTTAAACTCAATTGGCATGGGGGATAAAGCCTTGGCTAACCTCCCAATTCACTGCCCTCCCCGAGGGCAAAATGTGGTAAACCCCGTACTGTCTTCTCCCAAAGAAAAGTGGACCCTTTTGGGATGGTACTCCAGGAAGCCCCCTTCTACCCCTAAAAGGCCCCTGGGTTGCCCCACACTGTGGTAAATCCCAAACTTTGGAATATTCTTGGCAGTGGCAACCATAGGCATTGGCTAAAACATCCTAGATGTTTACCCCGGTTGGAACATTCCCTAAGGAAAGAACCTCCCTAAGTAAACCCCTGGCCCTGTGGTTCCCTATGTTGTGGCTCCCCTTGGGGTGGCAACCCCCCCTTCCCCCCTGGCCCCAACCTCCCCCGCACTGGCCCCCTATGGACGGTACTGCCGATGTGGCAAAGGGAAACATTAGAAGATTTCAACCAAATTTTGCAGTATAAAGATGTCCCAATAAATAAGCTGTCCCCACCTACAACAGTGTCAGGTCTTCCGCGCAGGGACGATTGGAACCCCCAAAACCCCCCTTCCAAAATAAAAAGCCCGCTAGGAAATTATGAGAAAGCCAAAACTGGAGACTCTTAAAGGGCAAAGAATGGGAGGTCCAGGAAAGAAAAAAAAGGGGTTCCCCCCCTAAAAAACACACCTGATTTTTTTTGGAGGAGGATCCTTCACAATGGCAAGTAAAGTTGAGAAAAGGGGCCTTCCTCATCATCTCAGGAAAAAAAAAAACCTTTTTGGGGCAGTTTAAAACCAAAGAAGGAATTGGGGTTCAATAAAATTTCCAGCAGGGGCATTGAAAAAGGAAAAACTCATTTGATGGTTACCGGAAGCGGTTGTTTTGCAGTTATTTTGGCTAAAGGTTGTGCTTTCCAAGTATTTGGCTGAGGGCGCCAATACTTTTGGGCCGGCCCATTTTGGAGTTTTGTGTAAATTTAGCAATGATTTGATTTTTTGTCCATTCTGTTTTGTGTTTTTTTCATTGCAAGCAAAAAAAATGAATATAATAATACCAAAGAATTTGTGATTGCAATCATTTTCAGGAAGAAACTGAGTATTATTTTGACAGAATTGCAGGGGTTTCCAATACTTTTGCCACCACTGTATCTATCTAATCATATCATTATCTCATTTTCTATCTATCTAATCTATCCCATATCTATTTTCTATCTATCTATCTATCTATCTCTCACATCTTATATCTATCAAATCTATCTAATATCTATCTTATATCTTTCTATCTCATATCTATCTATCTATCTATGTCCTAACTATATATCTAAAGATAAAAGTTGCAGAATTCCAACAATAAAGATGTAAAAAGATGATGTACTTTAATAAACCATGTAACTTTTTCTGCTTCTCTCCATCTGAGATTTGTAAATCTCATATCTATCTTTCCATAAAACTCATATCTATGTATACGTCTATCAATCAATCTAAAAAAACCTCAAACTTGATCAGCACTTCCAAAACAATTCAAATCAAAATGACGCAGGTGCACGCTGACCTGGCCGCAAATAATGAAAACACAGGAACGTATCAGCAGCGCTCCACATGCGCTAATAAACAGTTAAACAATGAATATATGAACTACTTCAAAGTACATTTCTTCCACTCTTAGTGCACATTTGTGATCAAACTTGTGAAAGTCCATCCACCAACGGCAGGGTGACCTTATTCATCCAATCTATCTAACAACTTGCTAAATCAGTTACTTTTTCTATCAGTTTTAACTTCTAGAAAATTCCGACAATATCAGTCAGTTTTAGGAACTTCAAATTTTTGAGTCATTCTGTGTAAGATTACAGAAGCGCTAGAAAATCCCAGTGGTTATATTGCTGAATGATTGTCATTTCTCTGAAGTCAAGGGAAATTCAAGCCCTGTGGTTTGAGAGCAGCTTGGCCTCCTATTGTGTTACTGTATTACTCCATAAAAGGACAAGTTTTGGCACTTTGCTGGTCTGGAGCATTTAGGTGTATTTTAACACAATGCCAAGGAGGAAAAACATCAGCAATAATCTGATAGAAGCCAAATTTTTGTTACCCTTTAAATTGGGTTATGAGGCCATTTCCAAACAAATTTAGAATGCTTATAGTAAAATAGATTATTAACAAGTGTAAAACATTGAAGACAGTTGAATATCTTCCCAGGGGTGGACGTCCATGCAAACTCACTGCAAGACTTTGCAATGCTCAAAGAATTTCCAAAAATCCAAGAGCTACATTTCAGACTGTACAGGCCTCAGCAAGAATATAAAATGGTAATACTGTTAGAAAAAAAAAAGAACAAAAATAGTATTATTCATCTGGAAGGGTTTCCAGAACAAACCCTCTTCTTAAAAAAAAAATGGCAGCACGGCTAAAAGGATCACTCCAGGTTTTTTTTTTCCTTTAGTTCATTAGTAATTGCTAGTAGGTACACATTAGTGCCAGTAAATTTTCTTACCTGCAGCTGCAAACATGATTTCTGATTGCTGCAACAGTCTCTATCAGGTCACATGACCGGCACATGATTGGCTGATAGACCTGTCCGTGCATTCCCATGAAACTGACTGTGAACCTCCATAAGAATCATGATCAGATTGGTCCATGGGGGAATAGGGGAGAGGCAGAGGCAGAAAAACAGAGAAAGAGATACAAGAAGCAAGAGGCAGAGTATAGGAGGCATGTGCAGACATTTACAGTGCTGTAGGGTAGGCCCCTAAAATAAACTCCACCAGGGGGCCTAGAAACAACTCAAGTGGTGGGCACCTAGAAACAACACCACCTGTGGGCACTAGGCACCCAGTCCAACACTGATATGAATTTATAGACAGATTCACTTTGAGGTGAAACAACCACACTGTGTGTTTCAGCCACTCAGAGTGCAGGTCACATGTCCAAGTGGCAGCAGTGAGAAATCCTGTATTCAGCTGCAGGTGAGTAAAATTACTGGCAGTACTGTGTATCTAGAAGAAATTTCTAATGAACCGAAGTAAAATAAAAAAAAGCATGGTCCTTTAAGTGGCACCTGAACAAACCACAAGAAATTTGGAACAATGTCCTTTGGATGGACCAAAGTGGAGATGTGTGGCCAAAATGTACAGCGCCACGTTTTGCGAAAATCAGAAAGTTACGATTTATTGTTGCTAAAAGTAATCCTACCCAATTACTGGCTCATGTGGTTGCCAGGAGCATAATTTTTTTTCACATTGACGACCAATTGGCAAGCTATTATATACAGTTTTTTTTTTTTTTTAAATAATTGGGTGGTTGGTTTACTTTATATAATTTTTTTTAAAGTTCCCCCATATACACTGGTTTGTCTTCTTAAAGGGAATGTGTCATCAAAAATAACTTATTGTTTAAACGTTTTATGTGAAACAATTTTTAAGAATTTTTGGTTATTTTTTTTATTTAAATTTCCATATCCCCTTTCAATATTTTTTTAATAATTCTTAAATCCTGCAGTTTTCACTTTGGCCACTAAGCCTAATAATTGTCTGACACTTCCTGTTCCGTACAGAAAGATTCTTAATTGGTTGCTCAGTATCAGTACTTTAAAAAGGGGCAAACTGAAAGGAGACCACCAGTGTGAATAGATTTAAAACAAGATCCACCGTCAAAAAGAGGAGATAGTCACAGTTCACCCTTTCACCTCCCTGCACAGTTTTACTTCTTCCCAGGTCACAGAGCATGACTAGAAAACTTTCCTATAGAAGTCAATGGGACTGAGTCAGTCTTAAGTCTCCTATGTGCATGAAGCTACTGTAAAGCATCTCTCTGACTGCTGTTAATGCTGTGCAAACAAGGCCTAGTGGCCAAAGTAAAAACTGCAAGACTTAAGAATTATTTAAATATATTGAAAGTGATATGAAAAATTGAAAAAAAAAATCCTAAAAAATGTGTTTAACATAAAAATGGGACTTAAACAATGACTCATTTTTTGATGACACATTCTCTTTAAAGTCCTGTCTGTGAACTGAAAGCACAGTAGGACAGTGTTACTTGAAGGTCATCTTCCAGGCCAGCTCAGTGGCTTGACAGAGGTAGGTGTGTTATCAGTGTAAGTTGACAAGATTTGGAAGCCTCCTCCGGAACGCAGAGAAAGATTAACCCTTTAGGAGTTAGAAGTTCTATGTCATCCTGTTTACATTGTAGCTCAGTGCTTTGAGCCTGAGAACGGTCACCAGAGGCAGAATAACTGAGCAAATTTTTGGTGATGGCATTTTCGTTCTTTTTCTCACCTTACAATAGTTGTAACTATAATAGTAACCATAGTAGCTGTATTTTTTTTCCCGATTGATACATCCAGATATGGGCTTGCTTTTTGGTGGGACAAAATATTTGTAACCCCTTCCTGTTGCAGCTATTTTTGGGGAGGATGTTTTTCCATTCTTGCCTTCCAAAAGCCATAAATTTGCAATATGAGGGCTAAATTTTTGTTTGGGGCAAGGTGTATTTTCAATGATACCAGTTAATGTACCAAATAATACATTGGAAAAACTCCAAAAATTGGAAGTGGAATGGGATAACATTTTTTTGAGTTTTATCATGCAGTAAAAAATATGATAATGATATTCTGCTGGTTATCACGATTTTGGCAATACCAAATTTTGTATACTTTTTAGTTTTTTTGTTATTTTACTACTTAGATTTGATTTACATTGCGATTTTCACAGTTACAGTTTAATTATAGGAGATCATAAAATCGTTAAGGGGAAGGTGTATGTCTCTATGTAAAATCCTGGCTGAGACCAACACTACAGGAAGATATAAATACAGGAAATGAGCACGTGGAATCATTATGGGTAGATATACATGTTGCCAATAACAATAATAAAATCCTATTAGGGGTCTGCTATAGGTCACCAAATGTAACATAACCTATGGAATTTGTACTCCTCAGACAAATATATGAGGCGGCTAATCATAATGAGGTTGTTATTATGGGCGACTTCAACTACCCAGACATAAAGGAAACAGGTTTTTGTCAATAACTAGAGATAATTACCTTTCCCAACTGGTGCAGGAGCCAACTAGAGGGAAGTCCCTTCTAGACTTACTATCGACAAAAGACTGCCAGTTCCTGTTGCACTTTCTTTTAATTATTCCACCGTCAATTCCACACTCCATGTGGATGAAACACATATGGGACGTGCACTTTGGTGTATTTCTTTTTTAGGGTGAGGAATAAGGTGTGGGTAAGGTCACTTTTTGCAGGGTCGGCCTTTTTTGGGGCAATTGTTCCACTTAGGGCTAGGCTCCAGGGCCATATAGTGATAGACATTTATTCTTCTGTTTCTATTGGCATTAGTGTTGATCATACAACAGTGTACCTCTGTGCCACAGGACGACAGAGTGGTATCCCCAGGACAATCCATTGAGAAGAGCATCATTAGAAACATGTTGGGTGTACCTGTATAGCTCTGTCAGGTTTTCATGATATATTTTTAATGTACTCCCTTTTTACAGGTTAAGTTTTAATCCCCATAGAGCCCCAATAGAAAATCCAAGCTGTAGTCCACATGGCTCAGATTTTCTGAGGTCTGATTATAAAGCCGACGGCTATGCAAAAAAACTTGGAACATTCTTCTTCCGGATTTATGGGACGGATGAATCCGAAATCCAACCGCAAAATCCACTCAAAAAAAAGTGAAAATCGGTTGTAAAATACTGTTGAATTCTGTTATAAAATTCGACCGATATTTTACAACTGCCGTATGGACGTACCCTAATGCTACTTCTACATGGCAGAGGACAAAATACTCGTCGGATTTCTAATCTAATCCGGCTAGTATTTTACACTCATTTTTTTTTGTCACAGTTGTCACGTTTTTTTGGCCACAGTTTTCAGATTTCAGGTGCAGATTCAGTTGAACAGAACTAAATTTGCTATTTTCAAGTGATATGCGGTGGATGATAGAATATGTTCTAAATTTTTTTCCCAAACCAGCAATTTTGAAATTCTACATTTTCTATTGAGGTCTATGGGGATGGTTTATAGTCCGATTTTTTTGCAGATTCTAAACATTGAATCCGCTTAAACATCCAGCAGTACAACCATGCTGTGTCAATATAGCCTAAGAAAGGTTTAGGTTGGGGGCACCTAGGAAACAGTGACCACCATATAATAAATGTCCCCTTATCCTTCAAGTTTTTTGTCTAGGAGCCACAAAAACATTGAATTTTAGGAAGACTAATTTTAATCTGCCAAGAGAGGCCCTAAACTGCATTGACTGGGACAAGCTCTTCAAAAAGAACAGAATGATAACAAATGGGAGATTTTTTAAAGGCATCATAAACACTCACTGTGAGAGGTGCAGATCTTATAGAAATATAGGGCGACATGTATGATCGGGCTTTTCGCCTGTTTTTTGGCGTTTTCTGCGCCTCCCCGGCCCGAATCCCGCTGTCGGACGCGGGGATTCAGTGTTAGGCGCAGTGTTCGCCACTTTCAGCTGCGCCGCGCATGAAGGGGCGGGCAGTGGGCGCGGTGTGGGCGTGCTGTAGGCGTTCCGGGGCTGGACGCGGCGCGCTCGTATACTCCGAGGCAGGTACGATGGCGAGTCGGCAAAGCGAGGCGCAGTGTAGCGCTCGGCAGCTCCAACAGGCAGACCAGGTTTTTTTTGGTCTAAATCCTCCGACAGAGGCAACGTGAAGCAGGATCGGAACATGCGAGGAAGCAGATCGAAGATCGCGACAGAAATCTCGGCGCTCCGCTCCGTGCAGCAGGAGTATGATTACGAAAAAAATCGCCTTTATAAAGGCGGAAAACATTGTCAGAAAAGAGCTGAACGTAAAAAATAAACATAATTTAAAAAAAAACACTTTCCTAAACTCTAGAACGGCGCAATATCAAGAATTATGATATTGGAAATTGCCGGGAAATACAGTAATTCAAATTCTAGAAACCTATTCTGATTGGTCGGCATAAACCGCCAATCAGAATAGGAGCGACAGTGAACCATTAAAACCTATGGGGAATTTGACCAATCAGAATCAGGCGCGGAAATGGGAAAGATCAAAAAAACCAGTTAAAAGTAAAATGCTGAAAAGAGCTGATTGGCTAAGCTACCGGGGACTTGGCTAGCTCAGCCAATCAGAATAGGGCGACAGAGACCCATTCTAAGCCTATGGAGAATTATTGACCAATCAGAATAGGAGCGACAAAGACCCATTCTAGTCTATGGAGAAGTTTAGACCAATCAGAATCCACGGCGGGATAATTCAAAATACAGTAAAAAGACAGAAAAGAGCTGATTGGCTGAGCTAGCGGGTGCTTGGCTATTCCAGCCAATCAGAGCGCGAGCTACTTCTCCCATTATAGTCTATGAAGAGATGGGCGCTCTTAAATCTCGGCGCTCAGCGTCGTGCGGCATGAAGTATTAATCAAAAAATTTGTTTTATTAAATGTAAAACATTATCAGATAAAGAGCCAGAACCCTTCTTTACAATTAAAGCAGTTAAAAACCCGAACAACTTTCGAACGCACATAGGAATATGCAAAGAAGATCGCGCTCTGAAATAGGCAGGTAAAACAATTGCCTCGCAAGCTATTCCATTTCGCTATCTGTCCTTTAATGGTGACAATTCCCTTAACCCGTGGAGTCGAATTGACCTAAAATCTAGACGAACTTATGTCCCTTATATTCTGATTGGTCAATAATTCCATAGACTGAAAGGGCCTGCATTCAAATCTAGGTGAGTAGCAAGTCCGTAGAAACCAATCGCTTGGTTCAGCATTTACTGTATTTTGAACTACCCGCTTGATTCAGATTGGCGACTACTTTCCATAGGTTTTAATGTTGCAATTGAAACTCCTAGTCGATGGCCGGTTTATGCCGAGTCTAATCAAAAGCCTTATTGGACATTGGGAGTACGAATCTCCATGGCTAATTTCCAATATCCAATCTTGAATAAGGTATTCGGAAAGTGATTCAGTTATGATTCTCTAAATTTTGAGGTTCAGTCCCCTTTCCGAGGAATTCAACATGTTCAAATGGATTTGAATCAGAACGAAACCGACATCAAAGAGACGTTAACGATCACAGTCAAGCAGGAACAGATTTCGCGCATCCCGCAGCGCCTAAGTGAACCGCACGGCACAAATCTATCAACGCACAAATCTATCCAAAAAAACAAAAACACTGAGGCGCAGAACTTTTCAGCATGTAGGAGTCGCTACATTACGGACGGAAAATACCCAACCCTCTACTTATCCTTGCATTCCTTATACATATAAATAAGCACTCGAAAATATATACTATTATCCCCATGTTATGTTAGCTACTACTCCGGCGTCGTGAGGCCGAAGCCCCGCAACTGAGCTCGGAAATGCACCTTTGGAGCTGAAAGGCAGATTTGGCGAAGAAATAAAAAAACCCCAAATATTTTATATATATTATTTTGAATAATATAATGATTATAAATATATTCTATAATAGCATACATAGATGATAAATATCCACCTTAATAGTTTTTCTACTATTAAATCATACTGTAACAGTCGTTCGGGACATAAAATAAGGATGAATAAATGAAAATGTTGACCCTTTTAAAATTAGTGAGCAGTATGTGGAACAAATGAGGAGAAAACAAATCTATTAAACAATTTTTGCTTCATTGTAATTGCAGAGGAAAATGACATTCCTCTTCATGAGCAGACGGATGAGGTAAAATCCACCTTAAAGGGTTTTTCTCACTATAAACCTCATATCTGTAATAATGTGGGCAATAAAAATAAGCACGTTTGCAATTGGTTTGTATTACCTAAATCATTTAGTATAGCAGCTATTAACAAATCTGTAAATGTCTAGAGCTATTTCTTCAGTCTGAGGTTGGGCCACGCTCCCTTTGCTGTGATTGATGCCTGCATTTAGTTCAACCTTGGGGTCGGGACACGCCCTCTGTGCTGTGATTGGCTGTCCTGCGCTCTCTGTGCTCACTCCCCCCTGAGCTGTGTGAAACAGGCTGCTCCTCAGCTTCTCTCCTACTAACAGCTCTGATGTGAGGAAACTGGGCAATAATGGAGTCTCTTTAGCTGCTAGATTCACTCCTCCCACCACATAAGACACCCTTATACACTCTGCTCCCTCCACCTGTATAACACACCCTTATCAACTCTGCTCCCCCACCCATTTAACACACCCTTATACACTCTGCTCCACCCTCTACCTCCTGCCTGAGAAAAAGAGGGGGAGCAGTTTGCATTTCTCACATTTGTTTCATTATTTCAGGTGTCAAAATATCCCTGTGCCTTCCAAGTCTCATCAGGTTTGGAATTTAATGCATTTTTGCTCCCATGTGCATCTTAGATATGTGTGTGCCCTACAGGGTTATGTACCCAGGTACAAATTATAGGGCTGTTATGTATGTAACAATGGCTGTGCATAACCAGGACTGTATTAGGGAGGCACAGATAGAAATACAGGTAGATAGGAGAGAGAAAGACAAAACGAGAGAGACAGAATGGTTATGGCATGCTGATAATGTTGGTATGTAGGGGCTATTTGTAGGTAGCAGATATATTGACCTTTAATATGCATGTGGTGGTGATACCTGGTTATAGCATAGTGATAATATTCAGTCACTATGTGGTGGTGATACAGGTGTCAGGGCTCCATTAGGAGTTAGGTGCATGTCCCAGACCCACACCTGTCAGACATATCCTGACGATATGTCTTTAATGCATAGGGAGACAATGCTGTCAAAAAAAGTATTTTCTTTGGGGGGGGGGGGGTCCTAATTTATATATGTAAAGTTTGTTGTGTGTGTGAAATTGTAGGGGCTGCAGAGAGTTGGTGTAGTAGGGACAAAGGGGGGCTATTGGAATATAATTGGGGGGGAGGTGAAGAAAATTTCACAGGTGGAAAACTTGTCATTATTTGTAGCCGCACATGGCAGCGCTGATCGCAAATTGCAATTAGAAGAAAGGAATAGATGTAGGTTGGATCAGCGCAATCCTGTGCTTCTAGACAATGACAAGATTTCACTTTCTGTAATATTGGGGGCTGTATTTATAACTGTTTACACTAATACAGGTGTTCTAGTTACAAGTGGAGACTGGGAGGGAGGTGACAGGTCTCCAGTCATGAGAACTGACCATTGCAGAAGGTCTGCAAGCTGTGACATCCACTCTTTCCCACTGCTCACACAGAATGAAGAGGACTTAGGAAGAGCAGGGACAGGTAGGTCCACACTCCTCAGTGAGGGAAGACACGCCTACTGCGAGGAGAGATCTGCCCCTGGATTTGAAAAAGAGACAAATCCCCAGGTCCTGATGGCATAAACCCCCGTGTCCTAAGGGAATTACATCATGTGATAGACATGGCCCTGTTCTTAATATTTATGGACTGTATAATGGGGTATGTCCTAAAGGATTGACACACAGCAAATGTGGTGCTAATATTCGGAAAGGGGTCAAAAAGTGATCCAGGAAACTCTAGGCCGGTAAGCTTAACCTCTGTTGTGGGTAAAATGTTTGAAGGTTTTCTCAGAGATGCTATCCTGGAGTATCTCACTGAAAATAAATGTATAACGCCGTTTCCAGCATGGGTAATGAAGGATCGGTCCTGTCAGACTAATCTCATCAGCTTCTATGAGGAAGTCAGTGCTTGACTGGATCGGGGTGAGGCACTGGATGTAAAAATATCTAGATTTTTCTAAAGCATTTGATACGGTGCCACATAAAACATGGTAAGTAAAATGAGAATGCTTGGACTGGGGGAAAATGTGTGCAAGTGGGTAAGTAACTGGCTCAGTGAAAGAAAAAAAAGGGTGGTGATTAATGGTACATACTCGGACTGGATCGCTGTGACTAGTGGGGTACCACAAGGGTCAGTATTGGGCCCTATTCTCTTTAATATTTTCATTAATGATCTTACACATGGATTGCACAGTAGAATATCGATCTTTGCAGGCGATACTAAGCTCTGTAAAGTAATTAACACAATAGAGGATAATGTGTTATTACAAAGGGATCTGGATAAGTTGGAGGCCTGGGCAGGGAAATGGCAGATGAGGTTTAACACAGATAAATGCAAGGTTATGCACATGGGGAAGAGAAATCCATTACATGATTACATGTTAAATGGAAAAACGTTGGGTAAAAGTGACATGGAGAAGGACTTGGGAATCCTAGTGGACAGTAAACTTAATTGTAGCAGCCAGTGTCAGGCAGCAGCAGCCAAGCAAATAGGATCATGGGGTGTATTAAAAGGAGCATAGATGCACACGATGAGAACATTATTCCCCCATTATACACTGGTCAGACCACACGTGGAATCTTATCTCATGCTTGTTGTACACAAATCTAACTAGTTACTGGACACAGAGGGATGAAAAAAACATAAAAAGTCTGGGGAAAAAAAGAAATAAAAAAAATAATAAAATAAATATTTTATAAAAATATTGTGCATACATTACACACAAAAAAACTACACATAGTAGGTAGCCACATAACCTGTAGAATTAATCAGATTAGTGGGAAGTGTAAATGGTATAAAAAAATTGAAAAAAACAACAAACACCAAAACAATTTTTTTAAAAATATTGCAGTAATTTATATGTAAACTCAAACTATGCTCCCAAAAAATACAACTTCTCCCACATAAAACAAGTCCTCATACAACTGCGTCATTAAAAAAATAAAAAAGTTATGCAAGGAGGCAGAAACTGTTGGTAATCATTAAGACCTTTTCAGGCCTGGTGATTAAGGGGTTAGAGACAGCAGTCACTGAGAACACTACTGACCGTGTAGCGTTCTCCAAGGCTCTGGAAAAGACGGCATATTGATCTGAGGAATGCTGAAGGGAGTAATACCACACTGCTGCCCCCTGGACCAGCGGGTTCATCTCCTCTCCTCCTAAGGAATTCTGCAGCGCCTGGTAGAAAGCCATCTTGCTCTCACCTCTTCCTTCAGCTTCTTCAAACCTCTGATGGAAGGGAAAATACATTTTTGGAATATTTTACAACAAGACCTAGATTAATGATAAAAGTTCAAACACAGGTTCTCAAAATATCCGACCATTGTGGCTGCGGTTTAGAGAACTCTCAGCACGTTCTTCTATTACACTGGGTACAAAATGTGAAGAGGTTCATTAACGAAACCTGATGCTCTAATGACTTAACATCTAATTGAAAATAGTGAACGTCTAAAACAGGACATTAACCGACACTCATACACGTAAAAAACTGGACTAAGTACACTTAGAAGAAGAAGTTAGTTATAATACATTCCTGCACATAGGCGGTAGTATTATAAGGCTAAGTCTACACTGCAGTGGAAAAAAATGGCCGAAAGTTGACCTTTTTTTTTCCGATGTACGACCGTGGTTTTTGAAACGTTTTGCACAAGAAAAGTGGTTCTCGTTTTTTTGCCATCAGCCCATACAATTGTATTGTATGGGAAGACAACAAAAAAACCTCAAAGCGCTGGCATATTATACAACACGTTGCTAAACACACCGGCGCCAAAAGAGAAGCAGAGAAAAAACGACCTGTGTAGACTACAGCTCATATTTTCTATTAATGTCTAAGGGCTGCCTGAAAGATTGTATTTTCGGCAGTTTGAGAATCCTAAAACCACCGAAATTACGATTGTCTTTCATTGCAATGGAGACATAGCCTAATAGTTATATTCTTGTACATAGGCGGTAGTATTATAGTAGTTATATACGTGTACATAGGGGACAGTATTATAGTACTTATATTCTTGTACATAGGAGCAGTATTATAGTGGTTAGATTCTTGTACATAGGAGCAGTATTATAGTAGTTATATTCTTGTACATAGGCGGTAGTATTATAGTAGTTATATTCTTGTTCATAGGGGGCAGCATTATAGTACTTATATTCTTGTACATAGAGGCAGTATTATAGTAGTTATATTCCTGTACATAGGTGGCAGTATTATAGTAGTTATATTCTTGTACATAGAGGCAGTATTATAGTAGTTATATTCCTGTACATATGAGGCAGTAGTATAGCAGTTATATTCTTGTACATATCAGTCAGTATTATAGTACTTATATTCTTGTACATAGGGGCAGGATTATAGTAGTTATATTCTTGTACATAGGAGCAGTATTATAGTAGTTATATTCCTGTACATAGGAGCAGTATTATAGTAGTTATATTCTTGTACATAGGGGGCAGTATTATAGTAGTTATATTCTTGTACATAGGGGCAGTATTATAGTAGTTATGTTCTTATACATATGGTGCAACAATATGGACAAGTATTTAATCTTATATTGTAGCAAAATTATTATTTGTATTATTTATTTTAAAACGCCATTACTTCCAGAGCGCTGTACATTCGAGGGTGGTTATATACATAATATGTTTTACACAAAGTACAATGGCAGCAATAAATGACAACAACTGGTACAGAAGGAGATAGACCCACAAAGCCTTACAATGTACAATCTTACAATTGATTAACTGGAGAATTTAGGCATGTCCAGTCATATCGTATTTCATTGCTGTTTTTCCATTTATGTATTGATGTACGGGCAGGGGCGTAGCTACAGGGGGTGCAGAGGGAGCAGTCGCTACCGGGCCCTCCAGCCTAAGGGGGCCCCAAAAGCCCTTCTGCCACAGCATTGTAAATGGCACATGGTAGAGGAGAGGCCCCATTTCACTATTTGCACCAGGGCCCAGAAGCTTCACGTTACGCCTCTGTGTACGGGGGATACATACAGTGATAGAGCTATGTTCATAATACCTAAGTTTGCAGAATATCAAACCAGCAGCAAATCTCATATAACTATGGATTCCTATGAAGCATTTCTCATATTCTAAACAATGTATTCATTACAAGAAGCAAGGTTCCCTCACTGCCTAGTACAATAAATGCTCTGTTATCAGCAGGGTGCATACACAAGCCTGCGGTTTAGAGCATCTATTTACATCCAATCTATTATTTCCATATATGCCATTTGCGGAATACAGTGTCGTCAGGAAAAGGAAGTGAAGGCCACAAGGGAAATGGCAACATTTGTTTACTAATTACTAAGCAAAAAAGAGACTGTATCATAATATAAGTGTTATAAGTACTAATGAACATCCAAACTTTGGGGGGTTGCCTGTTGTATGCAAATAAAGCTTCATTTATAAAGAAAAAAACTCAACAACTTTTTTTTTTTTTTTATATTCTTTTTGTTTCAATTCATCTCCTTTTGAATTTACCTGCTTGCAAAGAGAGAATACTTGTTACAGTAAGGCTATGTCTACACAGCAATGTTAAAAAGCCATCCAAAATCCGCCGGCTTTGTAACATTGCTGGACCGCGGTTTTTGGCACAGATTTGCACTGAAAAAAGTTGGCGGTGACAGGGAAGCACATTACAGTAGCTTTGGGTTAGAGTATAAGGGCATGTCCCCACTGCACGGGTTTTCGGACGGTTTTTCAGCCGGTTTGCGGTTTTTCAGACCGCCTGAAAAAACGGCCGAAAATTAGCACAATTGTGCTCTATGGAAAACCCGTGCAGCAGTCCCCACTGTACGGGTTCTCCGCCCGGCGGTTTTGCCGCCCGCGGTCCGCTCAAAAAACTTTGAGCAAGCACATTCTTCCGTCCGGTTTCCAGATGGAATATGAACACCTCAATGGGAGGGGGGAGGGCTCTTCTCCGCTCATCGTGGAGACAGCCGCAAAACAGGACAAATACCGGCCGGAATTTGTCCGGTGCCGTGGGAACACAGCCTAAGTAGCCCAGTCCGACACTGACCATGACAGCTGTCACTCAACTTTCCTAGAAAGAGATATAAATATGAAATGGTTGATTTAAAGGGGTTGTCTCACTAGAAGAATTGCTTTTTAGGTTAAAGATCTTGCAAAAACAAATCACTTTGCAATCTGTGTCCATTAACAGTGTCTTACCTATTCCTAGATATCACCTCTTGTATGGGCTGCATCAGCTCCTATGGTCGCTATAGCTACAGACCTGTGCGATCTTTAATGAAAGGCACCCAGCGCTGGGTGCTATGATACAGACCTGCGATCTCTCCTGATAGGCTGCAGCATGGTTGCTATAGCTACAGACCTGTTCGATCTCTCTGATAGGCTGCCAGCACTGGTTGCTATAGCTACAAACCTGGCTTCTACTGCAGCCTAGTAGAAGCCAGTAAACACGCCCCTGAATTCAAAATGAAACCAAGAAAACAGGACTGAGGTTAGATGAATCAATGTAGTGAGACAACCCCTTTAACAGTGTCCTACCTATTCCTAGATATCCCCTCTTGTATGGGCTGCATCAGCTCCTCAGGTCGCTATAGCTACAGACCTGTTCAATCTCTCATGATAGGCTGCCAGCGCTGGTTGCTATAGCTACCGACCTGTTCGATCTCTCCTGATAGGCTGCCAGCACTGGTTGCTTATAGCTTACAGATACCGTGTTTTCCGACCTCTCCTGATAGGCTGCCAGCACTGGTTGCTATAGCTACAGACCTGGCTTCTACTGCAGCCTAGTAGAAGCCAGTAAACACACCCCTGAATTCAAAGTGAAACCAATAAAACAGGACTGAGGTAAGATGAATCGATGGAGTGAGACAACCCCTTTAAATTGTTAACACTTTGCCAGAAGAAGGAAACGGAGTATGTTTTCTGGGCATGTTTATGGGGGTGAATTTATAGGAGAAATGTTTCTACTATTTGTCTTGATACGATGCCTTTGAGAAGCCACAAAAAAAGAAAAAGTTACATGACATATCTGGCGCTTGTGATCGGTATCACTATAGGAAATGCTTTTATCAGGTCATATGGCTTTCCTTGTGACTAGGACTCATCTTTCATCTGCTCATGGTCTAACATTTGAACCAGGCAGAATGAGGTTTAGAAAGGACATAATAGCCAAGAAAATGTCAGACCTTCTCCCCCATTATCATTTAAGCTTCATACATTTTTTGCCGGTTGCTTTCTTAAATGATCTTTGTAGTGGTTGGATCTTTATTTTCTTAATACAGAGCTGCAAATCTACTGCATAACAGGCCAGTTAAATGATTAAAGGGGTTGTCTCACTACAGGGATCGCTGTTTTTAATGTTAAAGATCTTGCAAAAACAAGTCACTTTGCAATATATGTCCATTAACAGTGTCCGACCTATTCCAAGATATCCCCTCTTGTATGGGCTGCATCAGCTCCCTACAGCGTCACCTCGATAGCTACAGACCTGTTCAATCTCTCCTGATAGGCTGCCAGCACTGGTTGCTATAGCTACAGACCTGTTCTATATCTCCTGATAGGCTGCCAGCGCAGGTTGCTATAGCTACAGACCTGTTCAATCTCTCCTGATAGGCTGCCAGCAGTGGTTGCTATAGCTACAGACCTGTTCTATATCTCCTGATAGGCTGCCAGCGCTGGTCGCTATAGCTACAGACCTGTTCAATCTCTCCTGATAGGCTGCCAGCACTGGTTGCTATAGCTACAGACCTGTTTGATCTCTCCTGATAGGCTGCCAGCACTGGTTGCTATAGCTACAGACCTGTTCCATCTCTCCTGATAGGCTGCCAGCAGTGGTTGCTATAGCTACAGACCTGTTCTATATCTCCTGATAGGCTGCCAGCAGTGGTTGCTATAGCTACAGACCTGTTCCATCTCTCCTGATAGGCTGCCAGCAGTGGTTGCTATAGTTACATACCTGTTCCATCTCTCCTGATAGGCTGCCAGCAGTGGTCGCTATATCTACAGACCTGTAGCTTGTCATAGCAGGTCAGTAGAAGCCAGTAAACACGCGCATGAATTCAAAAATAAAACTGAGAAAACTGAGCTGAAGTAAGATGAATTGATGTAGTGAGACAACCCCTTTAAATGCTAGCTGCTCCCAGCTGCCAATAGATGCAGCTAATTATTGCATTCAATGAACATATACTGTACAACAACCATTCTGAAGTGGTGGCTGCGGGCAGCTAAAATATTTGGGTGTTCGCACCATAGACTTTGAAGGTATATCACTTATTAAGTCTGAAAGTTGAGGGTTCCACCCCATGGACCCACACCTATCATGGGAACAGAGCCCCAAAAGTTTTGGCTCAGAAAGGAGAGATTGGTCACGCTTTCACACAACTCTCCATTCTCTTCTATGGGAATTCTGAGTACAGCCAAGCACAGTGCTTTCCTGTACTGGGAACTCCCATAGAAGAGAATGGTGAGTTGGACTTACTCTTCATTTTGAACTGAAACTTTTGGGATTCCCTTTCTGAGACTCCTATGGTATTTGCCATCAATGTCTATAGTGGGAACCCCCTTTAAACTCTGGATCTGACTGAATGGAACTCTGTCAAAACAGGTCAGGAGTGGCACTGCGCAGAGAAGTATGATGGACTCTCCTATTCCTAAAGGTTTAGACCTGTACAGTCTGTCTTTCCTGGGCCTTAAGTGACTCCTTATGTGGAGCCCTCAACTGTATTTAAGTTTCTAACCTTCATCCTTGTTCCCTGTACCTTTGTTCCGCCAATGCCACCAGAGCCATACCTAAAGGGGTTGTCCGCTTTATAATGACTTTATCATGTAGTTACTGATATTACCCCCTCTAGCAGCATTTTATCATGTGACCACCACACAGGTCAAGTGACGCCTGGTATAAAGGTAACAGTAGTGTATGGAGGAGCAGAACTTCTCCAGTATCCCCACCTCCAGCAGCATCTTATCATGTGACCACCACACAGGTCATGTGACCCCTGGTATCCAGGTAACAGTAGTGTATGGAGGAGCAGAACTTCTCCAGTATTACTACATCCAGCAGCATCTTATCATGTAACCACCACACAGGTCATGTGACCCCTGGTATCCAGGTAACTGTAGTGTATGGAGGAGCAGAACTTCTCCAGTATTACTACCTCCAGCAGCTTCTTATCATGTGACCACCACACAGGTCATGTGACCCTGGTATCCAGGTAACAGTAGTGTATGGAGGAGCAGAACCTCTCCAGTATTACCAGCAGTGTCTTATCATGTGACCACCACACAGGTCATGTGACCTCTGGTATTCAGGTAACAGTGGTGTATGAAGGAGCAGAACTTCACCAGTATTACTATCACCAGCTGCATCTTATCATGTGACCACCACACAGGTCATGTGACTCCTGGTATCTAGGTAACAGTAGTGTATGGAGGAGCAGAACCTCTCCAGTATTACCACCTCCAGCATCTTATCATGTGACCACCACACAGGTGATGTGACCCCTGGTATCCAGGTAACAGTAGTGTATGGAGGAGCAGAACTTCTCCAGTATTACTACCTCCAGCAGCGTCTTATCATGTGACCACCACACAGGTCATGTGACCTTGGTATCCAGGTAACAGTAGTGTATGGAGGAGCAGAACTTCTCCAGTATTACCACCTCCAGCAGTGTCTTATCATGTGACCACCACACAGGTCATGTGACCCCTGGTATCCAGGTAACAGTAGTGTATGGAGGAGCAGAACTTCTCCAGTATTACTACCTCCAGCAGCATCTTATCATGTGACCACCACACAGGTCATGTGACCCTGGTATCCAGGTAACAGTAGTGTATGAAGGAGCAGAACTTCTCCAGTATTACTACCTCCAGCAGCATCTTATCATGTGACCACCACACAGGTCAAGTGACCCCTTTGTATCCAGGTAACAGTAGTGTATGGAGGAGCAGAACTACTCCAGTATTACTACCTCCAGCAGTGTCTTATCATGTGACCAGCACACAGGTCATGTGACCTCTGGTATCTAGGTAACAGTAGTGTATGGAAGAGCAGAACTTCTCCAGTATTACCCCCACACAGGTCATGTGATCCTTGTATTCAGGTAAAGTAGTTTAGGGAGGAGCAGAGTCTTATCATTTATGTCCGTTTCTGTGGAGAAAACGCTGCACATTCTCTTCTCTGCCTCATCTTTCTGCATTTTTTTTCTTTACAGTTAATCTTATTAAAACATGACATTCCCTAGAGCACAGGTGTCGAACTCAAGGTCCGAGAACCGAATCTGGCGCAGCACGCTCATTTATGTGTCTGCCGAGAGCTTAGACACAGCTGGTGTGCAACTCACAGGAGGTGGCACAACTCTGACAGACTTACCAAGGCACACAGCCACCCTCCTATGGCATTTGGAGGGCATCAGCAATGCTATTGTGGGCCATGGTGAAAAGGAGTTTGACACCCTTGCCTAGAGAAACATCAGTTTTACAAGTAATTACACACAGTGAAGAAGTTTCTGGAATAACAATATTAATAATGATTATTTCTCCATTATTCCTATTGCATGGCCCCATAGATGTCATGTGAACCTGCTGCTGACTGTGACTGGACTGAATGTGTGGTGGTCATATGACTATTGGTCCATACAGTTAGTCTGTGGGAGTCATAACTATAGACAGGAACGTGGGCTGCAGCATCTTTTTTTGTTCCTAGACAGGGACTTACTGCACTGGTATAAAATATGGTTAGGAGCAGAATTTGGAATGCATATATAATATATAATTGTATATTTATTTTTCCC
>JAODAL010027380.1:0-55065 GCA_025379985.1 Phyllomedusa bahiana
CGGTCAGGGTGAAAGAAAAAGACACAGACAGAGTGGGGCCCGACGTTTTCCCAAAACACTGTCCTGCTTTTTGGGGGTGCACACTCCTTAAAGTCTGCACCAAATGAAGACTGGAGATACATTAAATAAGTGGAAACCAGGATAAGACAAAAAAAACATGAACCAAAAATGGAGGGTCAGCAAGCAGGTCGCAAATGGGGAG
The DNA here is from genome assembly GCA_025379985.1 of Phyllomedusa bahiana. Taxonomy (NCBI): domain Eukaryota; kingdom Metazoa; phylum Chordata; class Amphibia; order Anura; family Hylidae; genus Phyllomedusa; species Phyllomedusa bahiana. Next base: position 203 of record JAODAL010027380.1, read on the forward strand.
AAGCATAAAAAATCAAAGGCAAAGAATAACGAAACAAAGCAAAGTCAGGTAACAAGGAAACCAAAAAAAGAAAAGGGCTAGCTACGGGTACTGTAAGAACCCAATATAGCAGGCAAAAAGAAAGACAAAACCCTTTTTAAAATGACCAAGGAACAAAGAACAGAGGTATAGAGGGAAAAATAAAAGCCCGGGTTGGAATACAAGGCTTAAATCAAAGAGCTAGAAAGAAACAGGTTAACTAAAAGAGTGCTGGAGGATTCCTGACCATGGGCATTGGCCAGGAATCAATTACAAATAGAGAGCAGGAAAGACAGAGTTCACACTGGTGAGCACTAACGCCGACACCGGTTTTTGTCGCAATGACCGTGGACGTAGACCAGAGCTCGAAACTGGGGGTCTGTCAGGCAGGATCATGACAACCACAATGGAGAATGCCTGCCCATGCCTGGTAGGACAAAGGCAAATTAATTTACTTAATTAGTAACTCCCCCACCATTATAAGGTAGCGTGCACTAGAATGTATTTTTTTTTCTTGCTGCATGAGGTTAGAGGGAGTGGGGGGGCACTATGGGGCCTTTTGGGGTTGTTTTTTTTTTTTTCATGTTTCAGGTTTATTTTTCCATTTTTTTTTTTTACAATTTGATTTACTGCACCATGTGCAGGCCCGCATGAACCGCGCAGGATTTTCCCCTTTTACAGTGCTTGTTCCTGAGCTCGGCTGTGTGGGCTTTTGTGCAATAGCATCACTGTTAGCAAGGAAAAGAGGTTCTGGAGGGTGATGGGCTACTCGGGAGATTCGTTAAATAACTTGTGATGTCTGTAGCTGCCGTGCAGGACTTGGGACAGGTATTCCCGGGGCGTGCCCCGCAAACATGTTTATCTGGGAAGGACAACTACAGGTTTAACCCAAAAAGAAAACCCATCACTTGTAGTAAAACATTCACTGGATGCTGTCACCTTATGAGCTGAGAGAAGTCTGACCCCATTGAATCACTGTTCACATTTATCAATCATTATGCTTACAAAATTACTGTACTTTTGTAAAAAACACGTATCCAATCAAGTTCAACCAAGGGGGGAAAATGGGTTGAAGGGAGGGAGACAAGCATTTCAAACCCACCCCCCACAGGTGAAAGCCCGAAACCCCAAGGCAAAAACCAACTGCTCCAGGGGGAAAACCCCATCTCTGACCCCAGGCCCCCACCGACAGGGGCCAAAATTTACAGGCTACGAATTTAATATTTTTTTTTAGTTTCAGTGGGGTTAACCTTTTTGAAATTCGAATGTTCCTGGCGTTTAGCGCCCTGAGGGAGCTATTCCACTGTTAACTTTCACAAAGAAGAATCTTTTCTCCTGAATAATTTAAATTTTGTCTCCACCCAAAGGGGAATGCCCCCTTGGCCTTTTTGAGGGGTTTTTAAAATGAAAAAAATTTTTTTCCCCATACTTCTTGTGGGGCCCTTTTTATATATTTATAAAAATTAATCATGTCCCCCCTAAAGCCGTCTTTTCTCAAATTACTAAATGAGTTCAATTCTACTAACCTCTCCTCATAACTAAGATGCTCCATTCCACCATAATTTGGTTGCTCTTTTTTGCACTCTCTTCAGCTCCATTAAAATCTTTTCTATAAAACTAGAGCCCAGAACTGAAAAGCATATTCCAAGTGAGGTCCCACCAATGCTTTATACAGCGGTAAAATTACGTCCTTGTCCTGTGAGTCCATGCCTCTTTTAATACACGTCAATATCTTGCTTGCCTTAGAGGCAGCTGATTGACACTGCAGGCTGTTTGGTAGTCTATAATCTATTCTCCCAGTTTTTCTCCCACTAGGACATATGATGCCTGCAGATTATTCATACCCAGATGCAGAACCTTAAATTTATCCACACTGAACCTCATTTGCCAAGTGGATGCCCAAATACTTCCAGATCTGCTTACAATTTATGAGCATCTTCCATTGATTATACTATACTACATAGATTGGTGTCATCTGCAAAAATAGAAATCGTGCTATTGATACCCTCCATATCATTAATGAATACATTGAATAAAACAAGACCCAATACTGAGCCCTGGGGCACACCACTCATAACCAGGGACCACTGAGAGTAGGAGTCATTTACCACCACTCTATGAGTACAATCCGAGATTTTAATCCAATTACACACTGTTATTTGTAACCCAATGGATTCTAATTAACCCAATAAACGCTTATGAGGGACTGTGTCACACACCTTTGCAAAGTCTAAAAACACAATATCCACAGCCCCCCACTATACAGACTTCTACTCCCCTCTTCCTAAAAACAGATCAGGTTGGTCTGACAACTTCTGTCCTTAGTAAAACTATGCTGGTAATCACATATTCCTGTATATAGTCCCTTATGAGCCCCTCAAACATTTTTCCTACAACAGATGTTAAACTTACTGGTCTATAATTACCTGGGCAAGACTTGGAGCCTTTTTTGAAGATGGGAACTATATTTGCCTTGCGCCAGTCTCCCAGCACTTTCCCCGGTTGGGTTTTTGGTTTTCCAAAGAGTGGCCAAAGGGGGTCCACTCTAAATATCGTCAGCTGTAACGCTCTCTTTATGGATTGATTTCTTCGATATTTCTTAGATATTTGCCGTATAAAAGGTAGGAGGTGTCTTTACTGATTGGGCTGATCATTATATACACCTTATTACTACTATGTATGCTTGTATTATAGTTGGGTGATTTACTTTTCTATGGATCCATTGTATGCTATTATAGTTTTAATCATTATTGTATAAACAAATAATCCAATTTATTATATTGTGGTAGTCTGGCTGTTTTCCTTGGATATTCCTCTTAAAAGGTGGCAAATACATTCTGCATAGTAACAATTTAAAAAAAATATCCTTCTTTTTTTAACACAAAAAAACCCTCTAAAACTGTTAATGATAAGTGTGATTTGTTTTTTACATTAGTGTCCAGTAGTATCTTCAGATATGAGCAGCCTTGTAGCTACTAGTTGCTTTAGATCGGGTCAAATTTAAATAGGTCTACAGTTACAGTCAGGATTTGGGCTATGGTTAGAGTTAGAAATTTGGGAATTTTTCTCAAATTCAGTTGAACCAGTTTCAAACTGAACAGGGACAGATTTGAGCAACACTGGTAGCTACATAAAAAGGGCAGAGAGCTACAAGTTGGGAAGTTCTGCTTTAAATCTTAACAAAATAGCTAAACATTCCTCGCTACGTTCTTTTCTCCTTGTAACACAAAAACATTCTTTCTACGTTCAATTCTCCCATTTCTTTGCTGTCGTTCATGATAATTGACAACTGCAGCGTATTATTCCTGGTTACTTAGTGTGCCTTTTGTAAATCTACTGCTTTGTCTACTGTTAAAATCTATTCTTTGTTATTATACGCCCGACTCCTCATTATTTACCAGAGTTTGGTAATCTATGTTTGGTTATTTGTTGAATTAAGTGCATTTACTTAACTTGAAAAAAAATCCCAGCCTTATTTTGTCGGGAACGGCAGGGAAAATTTCACTGTGTTATGTAATCACGTTATATAAAAGGAAAGCTGATATTCTTGGTTGAAAATGATTCATGAACCCACATTCAGTTTGATTAATTACAGCATTCACCTTCACATCATCACAGAGCTCTTTCAATTTCAAGCTAAATGATCTAGTTGGATTGCCACTTAAAAGAACATATGCTTCGTTATCACTAAGCAGGCGGCTTTCTGTTATCCAATTGTCCTTCCTACATAAAACCATTCCAATTTCAGTAAAAATATTCTGTTCCTTATTTTGTTTATTCGTGTTCTCATTTACACTTATATTCTCTTTTTTACTTCTCCTTTATATTTTATTAAACCCATAAACATGCTAATACAGTGGCTGAGCCATTATCTGAAGAGGTGCTCAATGCATATTCTAGATTCTAAGAATTCAGTACAGAGCTTACATAATTTCTTTTGCACCAAGTATACAATAAATGCATAGTTTATTCCTAAATTGCCACAAGAAAACTTAGGTGATAAATTACAGCACAGACCTTAGGTGGTTTTTATTGGAGATTCTGTATAAACCTATATTAAGAGTACAGTATGATCCATCTCCATGGCTCCAATCTAAAGTATGGGAGCTTTTCTATTATGTACTATATTAGGAAGTTGTAGCACAAATTACAGGTTGTCCATGCAGCACTATTTTCAGAAGTTAAGGCTAGTAAGATATATAGTAGAAATATTAAGGGGATTTAAGTAAGGCGTATTGCTAGAATATGCTACTGTGTTTTTCCAAAAATAAGCCCTCCCCCAAAATTAAGCCCTAGTCTGATTTTCACAGATTCTTGGAGTAGGCTTTAACCCCTTACCGCCGGAGCCAGTTTTGGCCTCTCTGACAGAGCCGCATTTTTTAAATCTGTCATGTGTCACTTTATGTGAGAATAACTTTTTGACACTTTAACCTATCCATGTGATTCAGAGACTGTTTTCTCGTGACACATTGTGCTTTAAGATAGTAAGAAATTTTGGTCCAAAAAATGCTTGTTTATTTGTGAAAAATATCAAATTATCGTGAAAAATGTGAAAAATTGACCAATTTCTACAGATAGTTATTCCACTCAAAATAGTTTATAATTAGCATCTACCATATGTCTGCTGTAGTTTGGCATCATTTTTTTAAATGTCTTTTTTTTTTTTTACGACATTGGGGGCTTATAAATTTAGTAGTAATTTTCACATTTTCAAGAAAATTTGCAATATACATTTTTTAGGGACCAGTCCAGTTCTAACGGGACTTTGATTGACCTGTATGTTAGATACCCCCATAAATGACCTCATATAAGAAACTACACCCCTTAAAGTATTCAAAACCGCATTTAGGAAGTTTATTAACCCATTAGGTGTTTCACAGGAATTAAAGCAAAGTGGAAGTGAAATTTCAAAATTTCACTTTTTTTTGCAGATTTTCAATTTTTATACATTATTGACAAGAATACGTAAATGTGATCAGGGAAATGCAAATTAATATTGATTCCCAAGATTCTGCCGTTTTCAGAGATATCCCATATGTGGCCCTAGTGCATTATTTGGCTCAACCACAAGCCCCAGAATGGGAGGAGCCCCTACTGGACTCTGGGGCCTCATTTTCATTACGATTTTATTTAGGGGCCATTTCAGGTTTGCGGACACCCTAAGGTTCCAAAACTTAATAAATACCCCTAAAAAGACCCCATATTGGAAACTACACCCCTTACGGAATATATCCAGAGGTGTAGTGAGTATATCGACCCAAAAGGCGTTTCACAAATTTTTTTTTGCGTTCGGCTCTGAAAATTAAAAAAAAATTTTTTTTCCATTAATCTGCAATTTTAGCTGACAATGTTTAATTTTTACAAGGAATCTGGAAAAAAAGCCCCAAAATTGTGTTACGCAATTTCTTCCAAGTTCGGCAATACCCTACATGTGGGTGTAACTGCTGTTTCGGTGCATGGCAGGGGGTACAAGGGAGGGAGCGCTATTTGACTTTTGGCACACAGATATTGGTGGGGCCATGTCGCATCTCCAAAGCCCCCAAAGTACTAGAACAGGTGAAACCTTCCAGAAGTTGTGCCATTTTGGATTCAACACCCCTCAGGGATCTCATCTAAGGGTGTATTTTGCATTTTGGGTGCACAGGTGTTTTTTTGTTAGCATTGGGCCATGGAAATGGAGGGGGGAAACGCAGTTCCGGCATTGTTTTTGGGCTTCATTTTTACAGTATGCGCCATATGGGATAAATGACTGGATAACTTTACTATGGGGGTCGGTACAATTACAATGATATAAATTTTATATAGTTTTTTATGTTTTATTACTTTTACACAATAGAAGCAATTTTTATAAAAAGTTGCGTTTTTATGTTGTCCTATTCTGACAGCCATAGCTTTCTTAATTTTTTGCATATGGAGCCGCTTGTGGGCTTGTTTTTTACGAGATGAGTTGATGATTTTATTGTTACCATTACAGGGGGCATGTGATGCTTTGATCACTTTTTATTAAGGTTTTTGTGAGGCATTTTGTACAAAATACAGCAATCCTGGTAGTGTTTTTTATTTTTATTTTTTACAGCGGTCACTGTGCGGTATAAATGACATGCTAGTTTTACTCTGGAGGTTGATACGATTACAAAGATTCCACATTTGTATATTTTTTTAATGTTTTACTGCTTTTACACAATAAAAACACTTTTATTTGAAAAGGAAAACACGTTTTTGCATCACCGCAGTCTGAGAGCCGTAACTTTTTTTATTTCTCTGTTTATGGAGCTGTATAGGGACTTTTTTTTTGCGGGATGAGTTGACGTTTTTATTGGTAACATTTTTGGGGGGACAAGACTTTATGATCGCTTTTAAATCCGTTCACCGTGCAGTATCCATGACAAGTTATTTTTACTCTGTGTGTTGAGAAGATTACGGTGATACCAAATTTCTGTATTTTATTTTACTTTAAAAAAAAAGTGTTTTTATTGTGTTAAACAATATTTATGCATCGCTATCTTCTAATAGCCAGAACTTTTTAATTTTCCGTATACAGAGCTGTGTAAGGACTTTTTTTTTGCAGGATGAACTGACGTTTTAATTGGCATCACTTTGATGTTGATATGAGTTTTTGATGACATTTTACTCCATTTTATGTGCTGCGGGATGAACAAAAATCGCAATTCTGTGACTGTTTTTTTTTTTTTTTTTTACGCCGTTCACCGTACGGGTTAATTAACATGACAGATTTATTCGGTTGGTCACTACGCACGCAGCGATACCAAATATGGGTACTTTATTTATTTTTGATCTTTTTTGGGGCGATTGGCGTTTGTAAAGGGGAAAAGGGCGATGTACGTGTTTTTATTTTATTTTTTGTGTTTTACTTTTTTACACTTTTTACACTTTTCCCCAGGGGGGAATTGCATGAACGATCGTCCGCGATCTTGCGCGCTCCGCTTGTGAGCGCGCAAGATCACCTTGACGTACTCATACAGCAATTTGCGGGAACCCCTACCCGACATTGCCGTATGAGTACGACAAATGTCGGTAAGGGGTTAAATATAATCCCTACTCCAAAAATAAGCGCTAGTTAGTCAGCGCCTCCTGAGTGATGTCACCTGGTACCTGCCTCCTGTGCAGTGCCATTCCCGAGCCCTGCTCACCCCAATAAACAGCCTGTTAGACTGGAGGTTTGTGTTGAAACTGCAGTGTTTTCAGGCTCAAGGACCTGAGATGATGTCACAGTCACATGACCGCAGGTCCTTCTGCCCAGGCCATAGAGTGCAATGTGTAAGTGAAGTGCAATGTATACACACACATACATATACATTCACACATTTATACAATGACACATACATTCCCTTATCTTAAAGTTTCAAGATAAGGGCTGAAAGAATAGACACACAGTCCATGGCTTTTGACTACAGGTTATGTACTGTGTGTGTGTATGTATGCATATATGTATATGTATATACACACACAGTACATACCCTATAGTAAAAAAACCATGTGGTGTATGTGTGTGTATATACACGCTGGTACTTGTAGTTCCACAGCAGCTGCCAAGGAACTAAGGGCCACATGTATGAAAACTGTCTAGGTCTAAAATTCACTTTGTTGCCCATAGCAACTAATCAGAGCTCATAGCAACCAATCTAAGCGCCCCTTTCATTTCATATAGTGCTCTGGAAAAATGAAAGGGGCGCTTTGATTGGTTGCTATGGGAAACAAAGTGAGTTTTAGACCTATACAGTTTTCATACATGTGGTCTTAATGTCCCAGCATGCGGTGTCTGCCCAAGTCATGTTAATACACTAAGCCCTCCCCCAAAAATAAGCCTAACCCTTTTTTTGGAAATGAAAATAATATAAGATCCTGTCTTATTTTTGGAAAAACACGGTATTAAATTTTGACTGGTAGGGATCCTGCTCCTTGGATCCTTAATAATCCGAAGATTTAAGGGACCTTCTATGCTGTGCAGGTAATTGCAAAACAGCCCTATTCAAATTAATGTGACTATGCTACAAATCCCTGTGCAGTGGTTGATCAATAGTGGGGCTGTGCACTTTAAGGGGCCACAGTAATTTGTTAGCATTTCGGCCAAATATTTTTAGGATCCGTGCGCCAGCAATGATCAGTGATTGATGGTATATTTTAGCTATATGCAATTGTTTACGATTGTGAGATAAGCACATTAAACTTGTACTTCCATTCTGTTCATTTATTAATAACTAGCAGGTACACTATAACCTTTACTGTTGTAGAACCTAAAATTATATGCAGCCACTGGCTGTACTTCATAGCATGGAGACAAAGTAGTCTGGCATGATAATACTGTTATCATCGTAAAACTATAACTGATTCAATTATGTCAAAGACAAAAACTTATTATGTCAATGTCACAAACAAATTATGTCAATGTCAAAAACAAAATTTATGGCCTGTAAGATATTGGGGGATGACAGTGCCCGACAGTCTGAGACTAACAATGTTTGGAAGTATCCAGGGTTGGGATGAAGGTAGGCGATTGCCTAGGGCACCACTTCATTTCAAACAGGAAGGGGGCTCATGGAGGTATGGAATGGGCTGAATCTTCCATTGGTGGGCGCAATGTGCCTAGGGCACCAGAATACTTTGTCTCAGTCCTGGAAGTGTCCCAACTCTAGTGTCGGATTGAAGTTCCTTAGGACCACCATAGAACATTTTTATGAGGGACCAACAGAGGAAATTATTTTCCGGAACCTCACCCTATCTATATACAATATGAGCATGGCAACTCTAAATGATGATGTCTTCTTCAAGACCTCTTGGGCCAAGAAATATTACAGTTATAATATTGTGTCAGAACGCGGACCTGTTGGAGCATTCCATGGTACTCAGGTGGGCCAGTCAGACTATAATCAACCAACTTCTGAGGGCTTAACAGAGGAAATTATTTTGCGCAATCTCCCTCTACCTATACATGATATGTGTATGGCAGCTCCAAATGGTAGTACAGTAGATGTTAAGGGGAAGGAGGATTGGGCATATTTTATTTCAAAACGCCCAATATTTTTTTTTTTGTGGGTGATAAGCAGCTTCCTGAAGTGTATGTCAGTGACTTATTTTTCTTTTAAATTGGAAAATACAATAATGCTTGTTGAATGTGCATATTTTGGGGGAGGGATAGCTGTTCAACATAAGCTATTTTTAGGCTGCCTTTTTGCTGAATGCCCTGGAAAAGCTCCAAGTGTATACTGTAAACCCATTCAAAGACCTCATTATCCCAATTTGACTTCTGTAGGATGGTATACATCAGGGTATACAGTATGAAATAACACAGAGAGACTGCAATTCCATATAACATGCAATATAGCTTTGTGTTTTTTTTGTCTGTGTTTAGCATGTGCACCTATGGATGATAATGCTACCATTATGAGTGTTATTAATCACAGGTAGACATTGGAGCTCAGGTGAACATAGCCTAAGACAGTGAATAATAAAGATGTGTATGGGTATGTTGGTCAAACAAAGGGGCTTAAGCAGATGAGAAATTGATCCAATGATTTTTGCTGATTGCCAAATTGGAGTAAAGAATTAATTTTCCCCTCTATTATGGGGCAGCTGGCATCCTCCTAATTGGACTTTTTGCCTTCCTCTAAGCTTATACAGTAGGGTTTAAGGTTGGATCCGATGGACTTGTGTTTTTTCAACTATATGAACTATTTAACCACACATTCAAGTCACATTATTATGACCACCAGCTAATATCCAGCGTAACTGCCGTGCACATCACAGACAGCAACTAGATGGTTTCCGAGTGACTCAGTAAGGTCCCGGTAGGTTGCACAGGCATCTGGAGCCCTTCTGACTGTATCCCTCTGCCGCTGAAGAGTGTGTGGGGGAGGATCCATAGAGGTTGTTCCACAGATGCTCAGTTTGGTTCAAGATTGGGGAGTTAGGGAAGTCTTGGCCATGCTCTTCCAACCAATGTTAGACATTTCTAGTCATATGACATGTTGCATTGTCTTGCTGGAAGATCACATCTGCCCCAGGGAAGACAATCAGCATGTATGGGTGTATGTGATCTGCAAACATGGATTCATACCTGAATTAGGAGAAACTATAACATGGATGATTGGCACAGAATATGTCACAAAGACATATACCAGACCATAACACTACAACCACCAGCTTGTGTTCCTCCAGCAGGGGTTTCAGGGTGCTTGTTATCGGATGTTTCATGCCTGACTTGCCAATACTCAATAAATCAACGAAGCACACAATGTGAGAGAAAGCATCCCTTTGCCAATAAGCGGCCGTCCAGTGCCAACACTACCATGAAAATTGAAACCTTCTATGCCAAAACAACTTGGTTAATAGAGATGCAGTGACCATCTGTCTGCTTCAGAGTCGGGTTCACTGAACTGTTGTGTAAGACACACACATCTTGTAGCCCCCTGGCTCATTTTGGTGATGAGCTGCTTCACTGTCATGTGTCAGTCCGCCTTCATGCACCTTCAGAGTCAGAATTCACCTGTCACATCAATAGCAAATGGTGCTCCGCAGTTTTAGAAATACTGATACCCTGGACCCAAAAGATAAAAATCTTTCCTTTTTGCAACTCTGGTTAATTGGCACAAGGGATTTATGTGTGTATTGCGCACCTTATATACTCACCAAGCCGACTCATGGCAGGTACAATCCCATATCAGCAGCACATTACTAGCACTAAAAAAAACTATCAAAAAGGACATAGGAATTTTTGGAAAAGCATTTCTGCTACTTAGAAAACATGAAACATTTTTGAGGTTCTTAGTTCACATTTTTTATCAAAACTTCTTAAAGGGGTTGTCTCGCTACAAGGATTGATTTTTATGTTAAAGATCTTGCAAAAACAAGTCACTTTGCAATATATGTCCATTGACAGTGTCCTACCTATTCTGAGGTATCCCTTCCTGTATGGCCTGCATTAGTTCCCCAGGTCGTTATAGCTACAGACCTGTTTAATCTCTCCTGATAGGCTGTCAGCGCTGGTTGCTATAGCTACAAATCTGGCTTCTACTGCAGCCTAGTAGAAGCCAGTAAACACGCCCCTGAATTCAAAATGAAACCAAGAAAAAAGGACTGAGGTAAGATGAATCAATGTAGTGAGACAACCCCTTTACGCCCACCTGCCAATCTGCAAGGCGACCTCAATACAGATGGGAACCTACTCTATTGATACCTCTCTTGGTGCCTGCTCAGACCTCCACACCCCAGGGAGCGAAGACTCCAGCCACAAGTCACTCTGCATTGATTTAAAAGCCTGTGCAGGTGGGTGGAGTGCAAGAAAACCAAAGAGGGGGAAGCCACTCCCCATACAAACAGTCTAGAAAACAATATTTGGTCTGCACATCCCCCAAAAACTTTTTTGAGAAAAATGTGACTTCCTTCATGAGCTATGCATTGCTGGCCTTGAAAGTAGGAGGTGGTTTCATTATTTTCGACCATATTTGTGTCTATGGCTGTAACTGTAAATATATATATATATATATATATATATATATATATATATATACACAAACTAGGAAGAGAGAGGCCTGGACTGCACATCTTCACACTATACGTTGATCTAATGCTTCTCAGCAAAACTTTACAAAACTGAACAGATGGTTCTTAGTATACTTTTTGATCAAAATGTATAAGCCCACTTGCCACTTCACGGCGACCTCTTTAAAGTGGGTCCCTACTCTAAATGGGGGCAGAACTGCATGGCGGCCACCGCCACAACAAAAGCCACACAGATGAGGGGCACAGCCCAGAGGCCCAACAGCCCCACTGCTGCCAGACCTAGCCCCCTGGCTCTGGGCTGCAACATCACACCAGCACAGCATCACAGCAACAATGGCCACCATACAGAACCACCACCAAAAAAAGGAAAGGTTGACACAGCTTACCTTCCCTATATATGCCCTGCCAACCAATGTAGGACATTTCTAGACATGTGACATGTTGAATTGTCTATATATAAATATATCGTGTATTATGACACAATGTACAGGAGACCGCATCTTGGATCTCTACAGGTTTACAACTGTTAACATAATCTTTAAGTCCTTAGCACCCTACCTTTGTTGGCTACCTCTTTCTCCATCATTCTTGGTAACTGTGCTACATCAGTTGTGTTTAGTTCTTTTATTTTAGTCTGGAGAACGTTTTGTCTCTTTGGTCTCTAGTTTGGCAAGGCAGACAGTGGTAGATTACAGAATATGTACTCATTTTCATTGCTTACTTTTCCAGTCAAAATGGCAGGAGTCTTTATAACATTTAAAATTTAATTCACTGTAAAGTAATGCCCTCAATTAGAAGCTTTTTTCATTCTGTTACATATGGTATAAATAGTTTTGGCAAAACTCCCAGTGGTTTAGAAAAGACACCGATTGCCCATTTTTTTCTGCTTTCTTGCGCTGGTATTTCTGAACTCGGAAGAGAATGAAAAGTGCTAATGACAGTTCTGTATCTTTTTCATTTATTTACACATTAAAAGTGGGAGAACTGAAGTAACATTTCTACTAAAAAAACCAGTAAAAATTCAGTATTGTAAATTTGTAAACGCTAAAAATTTGACAGCTAAACAAAGAACAATGTGACCTGGAAAGTGCAACATGGTAAAATTAAATAACAGCAGGCGCTTCTGTTCACACTTTTAATTACCACACACTTTTAAAAGGTTATTAACAAAACGCCAGAAAAATAACTTAACTGGGTTTCCCAATTTTTGACCAAAATTTTTGGAAAAATTTGCAAAAATGGCAGGAGCAAAACATAGCAGAACAAAACCCCATAGGTGAAGAAAAGGAAGCCATTTTGTGCCTTATTTATTTTTACATAGGTTTTTTTCCTGGGTAATGAGGACTATGTCTATCCTGGAAACCACTGTTTAATAAAAAATGAACTTTTTGGCAGTAAAAAAGAAACAAAAATTTTTAAAAAAATAAAAATTGAAATTTAATTTTTTATCTAATGGTAAATTCATTCTTGTTGTCTTTATTACATTTGTTTTGCCCATGTCGGGGTATTTACCTACAATCAATTTGACTCTTTAAAAAAGCTTATGCAATTTAAACATTGTTTTCTAATACAAAATGTGGGTGAAGACATTTAAAGACATAGTCTGTTTAATGCTGTCTGAAACAAGAATAACTGTTTAACAACAGCTCAGCATTTGACCCCTTGACAGTACTTGAACTATAAAAATTTTTGCCTGGTGAAATGATTTTTTAAGTCTTTTTTGCTTTTATTTTTATTTGGTTTCTTTGCAAGCCCAGAACCCCAGGAACTATAACTGCTAGAAGTTAGAATAATTAGTACCTTGGGACCACTCTTTGCAGTAAACTGTTAAGCAGTGTGCCGCACGGTTTAAGAATTCCCACCTCTCAGGCAAAGATTGCTCCTGCACAGACTCTTATGAAACACTCAGCCCAAGGCTGCCATGAGAGAAGTCTGGGTACCCTGCACCCTATTTGAACTATAATAGGCGTACTTTTGGATTCTGTTTGTATAGACCAGAAAAATAATCAGTTCCGTAATGCACAACCAGTATAACTGAGAAATATGTAAACTGTTTTATATACAGGGACAGTTTTAGGGTAAATACAAATGTAGGGGCTGAGGTTCTGCCCAAAAACGTGCAAATGTGGTTTCATCATCAATATGTGTTGTTTCAATTACTTTTGTCCACACTGTTTTAACTGGTAAACTGCACTTTAGTGAGATGGCAAATTTATCCCCTTAAAGGGAATCTGTCGCCAATTCTTTTTTTTTACTTATTAAATCAAGACCCTGATCCATATTCTTTTCCTCTCAGTCGTTTTTATTTCCTGATCGTAGATTTTTCAATTCGGTCGTCTATATATGATTGTGAGGAAGACATTCTTGCTTGCACTGCTTTAACAGCAGTCAGAAAGATACTTTACAGCAGCTTCATGCACAAAGAAGCCATAAGACTGGTTCTGTCCCATAGACTTCTATAGGAGAGTTTTCTAGTCATGCTGTGTGACCTGGGAAGAAATCACTGTGCAGGGAGGTGAGAGGGGGAGCTGTGACATCTCCTCTTGTGACTGGTGGATTCTGTGTTATCTATTCACACCGGTGTCTCCTTACAATTTGACCTTGCTTTTAGTGATAATAAGCAGACACTAAAAATCTCCCTCTACAGAACAGGAAGTGTCAGACTATTATTAGGCTTAGTGGCCAAAATGAAAACTGCAGGACTTAAGAATAAAAAATATTGAAAACGATATGGAAAATGTAAAAATAATATAACCAAAAATTCTTAAAAATGTGTTGAGCAAAAAAATGTGAGTTAAACAATTTTAAGTCATTTTTTGATGAACATTCACTTTAAAGGAGTAAACCAGAGAAACTAGAAAAAACCTTGAAAACCAGAAAAAAAACAGAAGAAAAACCTATGTAAACCAGAAAAAAAGTCTTTCATTGCTTTCCTGAGTCGTCATTTATCTCCCTGTGGTGTGTACTGTTATAATCTTTTCATTTATTTCCCTGCCCCGCAGACAAGCAGCATCATTTCCTGTTTAAAATCTATTTCCTTTTGCCCTGTAAAGCACCAAAATCCTTTGCTGTGCTTTGGCTATCTTCCTCTCTCCCTATCTCAGTCTCTGTCTCCTACATCATGTTTAAAACTTTGGGACAGATAATCAAAGGGTTATGGCTTCAAAGGCGGTGCAAAAACCACAAAACCCATTTAATTATCTGATCTCCTTGGCTTGACACACAACTGATTCCTGTGCATGGAGACACAAAGGTACTGAGCTTCCTGCCATCAACAGCTGATAATATAATGAAAGTACAAAGTGCCTAAATTATGTAGAAAATATTTTTTCCACTGCACAGATCTTTTAAATGTAAAAAGGAATGAAGTAATGGTTACCACTATCTAGTTATGAACTGCACATAAGTTAGTAAGATGAGTATTCCAGATACTCCAGTATTGGATGGCAGATACTCCAGATGGCAGATACTCCAGTATTCCAGATATTCCAGGTATGTACAGCTCAGTGAGCGCTGTACGTACACATCGGCGTCGCAGGGGTGTGATGCTAGGCTTTGCTCATACCACCTGAGATGCTGGATCTCCTCAGTTGGCAGCCTCTGATCCCGGGAGCTGCGTGACGGCGTAAGCGGCTTACACTGTTCCCCAGCTCCATTGCTGAAGGGAACCTGGTGAGGTGAGTACTTTTTTATTTTATTTTCATTAGCTGCACTGGGCTACCTGGCTACTGAGAGGAAAATAACCTGGCTGCAGGGGGCTACCTGACTACAGAGAGGCATATTACCTGGCTGCAGGGGGGCTACCTGACTACAGAGAGGCATATTACCTGGCTGCAGGGGGCTACCTGACTACAGAGAGGCATATTACCTGGCTGCAGGGGGCTACCTGACTACAGAGAGGCATATTACCTCACTGCAGAGGGCTACATGACTACAGAGAGGCATATTACCTGGCTGCAGAGGGCTACCTGGCTACAGAGGCATATTAACTGGCTGCAGAGGGCTACCTGGCTACAGAGAGGCATATTACCTGGCTGCAGGGGGCTACATGACTACAGAAAGACATATTACCTGCCTGCAGGGGGCTACCTGACTACAGAGAGGCATATAAGCTGGCTACAGTAGGATACCTGGCTACAGAGAGGCATATTACCTGGCTGCAGGGGGCTACATGACTACAGAGAGGCATATTACCTGGCTGCAGGGGGATACATGGCTACAGAGAGGCATATTACCTGGCTGCAGAGGGCTACCTGGCTACAGAGAGGCATATTACCTGGCTGCAGGGGGCTACCTGACTACAGAGAGGCATATTACCTGGCTGTAGGGGGAAACATGACTACAGAGAGGCATACTACCTGGCTGCAGGCGGCTACATGGCTACAGAGAGGCATATTACCTGGCTGCAGAGGGCTACATGACTACAGAGAGGCATATTACCTGGCTGTAGGGGGCTACCTGACTACAGAGAGGCATATTACCTGGCTGCAGAGGGCTACCTGGCTACAGAAAGGCATATTACTTGGCTGCAGGGGGCTACATGACTACAGAGAGGCATATTACCTGGCTGTAGGGGGCTACCTGACTACAGAGAGGCATATTACCTGGCTGCAGGGGGCTACCTGACTACAGAGAGGCATATTACCTGGCTATAGGGGGCTACCTGACTACAGAGAGGCATAATACCTGGCTGCAGGGGGCTACCTGACTACAGAGAGGCATATTACCTGGCTACAGGGGGCTACCTGACTACAGAGAGGCATATTACCTGGCTACAGGAGGCTACAACATGGCTGCAGGGGGAAACTATTTGGCTGCAGAGGGCTACTACATGGCAGCAGGGGGCACTTACTGGCTATATGGGGCTACTGCCTGGCTACATAGGGCATGTTACCTGTCTACAGGGGGCATATTACCTGGCTACAGTGGGCCATCTACCTGGCAACAGGAGACATATTACCTGGATACAGGAGACATATTACCTGGTTACAGGGGCATATTACCTGGCTACAGTGGGCCATCTACCTGGCAACAGGAGACATTCAGAAAACGGTTCAGACATTGATAGCTGTGTGTTGAGTTATTTTGAGGGCACCAAATTTACACTGTTATACAGTACAAGCTGTACAATGACTATTTTAATTGTATTAAAATTTCTTATCTTCAGGTTGTCCCATGAAAAGATATAATACAATATCTACAAAAACATGAGGGGTGTACTCACTTTTGTGAGATGCTGTATATGCAAAAAGATCATTTAATGTGATCAGCCATAGTGAGGTCAGGTCTGCAATGTGGCATAAGTGTGGCAACTGATATGGATAGAGGGGCCCAAAGTTACACAGAATTGCCATGAATCTTTCTGCTTGTGGCATTGCTATATGCATAAGACCTGAATCAGATGTAGATGAAAGGAACAGAAGTGGAAACTTTGAACATGTTGCTGGTAAAACAGATTGCAGATACAAGTGATGAGGAAATGTATTTATATTGAACATATAAATGCTGCAATATTAGATGCATATATACCATAAATCTAACTCATTATGTTCCTATTAGTGCAATATTGTTGTTTAGTTATACACATCCAGTAAACAATACATAAAATGCGTGAAACTGCTATTAAACATTTGCAGACAATACTTAGAAAAACAACTGGCCTTCCTTACAGAAGAACCACCACCCTGTATTCTACATCTCTGTGCTACACAGAAACTGCAATTATCTTTCCTTCTGAAATGCAAAGGTCATATTGTAAGACAGGGGATAAAAATGTGTAAAAACAGTAATATACATGATTAATCACACTGCAGTCACCGCTCCTTCAGATACAGAGACAACTAAATCAGAAGAGCTGTAGGCCTAGGAAAACATTTATGACATTTGTAGATAGGTGTAAACAGGCGTCGCAGATTAATGGAATCTCAGACTCTCACCAGAGGAAATTAATCCAGCCCGGACGTCAATCACACGATGGGTGTAAATAGGTTTACTGCTGGAGAACTCTGCTCCAAATATAGATTACACCGACTAAGGGTCCACGAAATCTATGTTACATCCTGTGCGGTTTGCATTCTTGTCATTAATTGTATTTATTTTATTTTTATATTAGTTGAGAAAATATTTAAAGGGAACCTGTCACTTAGGTAATGCTGCTCATGATGAGGACAGCACAAGCTAGTTACTGGCATGCTGTCTCCCTTAGGGTATGTTCACACGGCATAATTGTGACACACATTTCGCCACGTATTTGCGCTTTGTACGTGGCGAAATGCGCGCCACAATTACAATAATTCGTAGATCTCATAGAGAACTATGAATTACGCCTCCTCTCCCCGGGCGTAATATACGTTCATATCGTACATCCGGGGAGAGATGTGACATGTCAATTGTTTGCGGCGTTTATGCGCCACTGACAATGCGTGTGAATGCCCCCCCCCCTGCCAGCTCTGGGATTACATGCTGATTAGAGAGGAAAATGGATTTAAATCAGCTCACCCGTTTGTAGATAAGTCCAGTTCCCAGGAGCACGGCAGGGTGGAGTCCTCACCCGAAGACAAGTAGTGAACAAAGTGCAGCCAGCTACATCCAGGACACCGGATTCAAGGATTCAATAAAACTTCCATTCTTTATTTTCAAGGGATTAAAAACACTACCTGGAGGAAAGCTATATCTTGAGCGCATACTTGGCACGATGTCAGGCCACCCTAGTCCACCGCGTTTCGGAGATAATTCCTTAGTCGTGATCACCAGGTGACCACGACTAAGGAATTATCTCCGAAACGCGGTGGTCTATGGTGGCCTGCCATCGTGCCAAGTATGCGCTAAAGATCTAGCTTCCTCCATGTATTGTTTTTAATCCGATGAAAACAAAGAATGGAAGTTTTATTGAATCTTTGAATCCGGTGTCCTGGATGTAGCTGGCTGCACTTTGTTCACTACATGCTGATTAGCACGTGCTTCCGAAACAGTAGTAGAAACACAGCCAGCATCCGCTTGATATTAGCAAGTAAAATCCATTTTAATTATCCAAAAAAGCATAACACAAGCACCAGAACGTATACATAGCTTAGAGCATAGGTGTGGGGCTGACAAAAAACAAAGAGAACAGTCTAGCCTACGCGTTTCGAACACAGGTGTTCTTAATCATGGCTTGATTAAAGACCGGAACAGGCAGTATTTAAATAGCCACTACGAAGTAACACGCCTTCTTGGGCTTGTTCACACAGAGTTTTAACTCCGTGTTGCAAGCACTTTTTAGATCCGTCTTGGGGAGCGACAGAGCGGACTCAGAGACGGATCTAAACAATTAGCAGTGAGATTATCATTGCTCACTATGAGGAAGATGCAGCGGCGTTCACATGAGAGATCACCGCTGCGTGTTTCCATAGTGCAGCTCGGGTCCGTCTTTGAAAGAATTGACATGCAATTAAAATTTTCCTTTTTATTTTAAGCAAATTTACAAACAGTACACCTATTACCGCCGCATTTGAAAAAGCCGCAACAAGACAGCCAATTCACATGAGGTATACTCCTAGTTGTAACCAAACTGGGGGATAGTAGTTTAGCAGTACGTGCCACAATACGGCATGTGTTTTAGAAGTACGCGCTGTTCATTCACTTTCATTATCAGTGGCGCTAAACCGCCGCAAAGCAGTGACATGTCTCTATGAGAGTTATGAATTACCATAATTGCGGGGCGCATTTTGGGCGTATTGAAGCACAAAAACAGGCCGAAATATGCCCCGCAATTACGCAGTGTAAACATAGCCTTATTCTATAACATGTAGCAGTTTCAGCGCATCTAGAGGGACATGTATGAACGGGGCTGAACCAGAAGACTGGCATCTTTTCAGCCTGACATCTAGCGCAGCCTCTTCGCGATAAATCGCCTGCATGCCAATATCAGGTGCATTATAGAGCGCCCAAGGCACTTTGTAATGTGCCTGATTTCAGGGGGGCGTGCGGGACACTTGAACCGTATGAAGCTACACATTTATAGCTTCAGTACGGCAATTCCAGGCCAATTCCATTACTGCTGGAACAGGTAAACAACTCTCAAGGTGGTTTACCTGAGCCTGAAATGTCGTATTAGTGCTAGAATGCACCTGATTTATGACCTGCAGTAGAGGCGGTTGATAAATCAGGCGCATTCCATGCTATTATAATGCACATGAAAATTGGCGTCTAAATGCCAAAAATCATACATGTTGCCCTTAATGCTTAAATCTGTCAGTTCGCAGCCTGCTGTGCCAGAGATGAGTACAGCTAATTCCTGAATATTCATAAGTATTTTACAGCATAAGGGACAGTCCTATGTGGCAGGTTCCCTTTAACTAGTGTAGATGGGCAAATAAAGTCTGAGCACAGATTATGGTGCATTATGGGAATTACCTGTTTGTAAAGTAGTCCTTAGCTCTTATTGGGGTATAAGTAGAAAGTGCTTGACCCTACAGCAACTTGGATCCCATCCCCATGCATTCAACAGATAATGTTAAAGTTGAGCTGGTCATACACATTAGATAATTGACAGCTGGAATCTGAACAGCAGTGTATTTGGTAATAGTCTTCATTTACCTTTCCCTGCATGTTAAAAGCCAATCATTGTGGTGAGAAAACCCCTTTAAATCATAAGAAGTCATACTTCATTAGTGAGACATTCCTTTGTCTGGATACTTAGAGAAAACAGGGCTGAGACTGGAACTATGCCTGTTTTTGAAGTTATGGCTGTGTTAATGCAGAGTGTTAGGCTAAGCCCACACAGAACACAAAAACGGTTGGCTTTTCGGTGGTTTTAGTATTTTGAAGCCGCTGAAAATCTGACTGTTAAAGCAGCCCATAGACCTTAGTACAAAAACGTGTGTTATTTTTTTTTCTGCTCTTTTTCTTGCGGCGGCAGATTTAGGGTTTTGCCAGCGGTTTCTCATACATTCAATTGTACAGGCAGACAACAAAAAAAAACTAAAACCAACTACGTTTTTTTGTGAAATCAGTCACAGAAACCTGAGTCACGCATCGGACAAAAAGCCATTGTCTTTCAGACGGTTTTTGTCCTATTTTGTGTGGCCCTAGCCTTAAAGCATTTTCAGCCAACAAAGCCCTTTCGGATGTTTTTTTGTAGCCCCTGAGAATCTGTTTTATTCTCTGCATAGTCGGGGATAAGCTTAGGAAAAGATCCAGGGAGCGATAGCTCTTAACTCCTTAACGACCGCCCGCAAACTTTAGACGTCAGCTGGTGCAGATCGTTCGTCAGCAGATATCGGAGTTTGCAGCGCTCGGGCGCCGCAGCTGTGCTGATGTCGGGGCTGTACTACACAGCCCTGATCCCAGTTCAGCTCCTGCAAGCACCTGTGTGTGGGGGAACCTCCGCTTCCCAGTGCATTAACCCTTTGATTGCTGCGGATCGTCACCGCAGCGCAATCAAAGGTTTCCCTGCTCTGTCGGGTGATTGGAACGCCCGGTGACCCAACAGAGCCTGGGGAATGACTGCACAGTCAGCCCTGGGGATCTAGAGTAGCCGCAGAGCTGTCTGTGTATCAAGCCAGTGACCAGGACAGACTGTGTGCTGTCCTGATCACTGCCTGTGTCAGACTGACGCAGATTATAAGGTATTAGCATATATGAATATGCTAATACATTACTAAGTGTTAAAAAAAATGTAAAACAGTTCTCCTTTCAGGTGATTTAAAAATTAAAAAAAAAACAGAAAAAGCTTAAAAAAATGAATAAAAAAAATAATAAAATAAAAATAAATATTTAATAAAAAATAATTGTGCATATATTACACAGAAAAAAACCCTACACATATTTGGTATCCACACGACCATAATAACCTGTAGAATTAATTTAACAAGTTATTAAGTGTGAAATGTGAATGGTGTACAAAAAAAAAAAAAAAAATATTGCAATTATTTATAAGTGAACTTAAACTATACCCCCATAAAGTACAAATTGTCTCAAATAAAACAAGGCCTCATACAACTGCGTCATTGAAAAAATAAAAAAGTTACAACTGTTGAAACGCAAGAAGGCAAAAACAAAAAAAAAAATTCTGGTCATTAACTACTTTTCAGGCGTGCGGCTTAAGGGGTTAAATTTAGTTATCATTTATCATTGTCTGCTTCTGGATTGAACTCACTTATGGCCTCACCACCAACCATGTTCCTGCTATCACCTGCCTTGCTGTACATCCACTTAATCATCTAATGTTGAGTCCATCTAGTTTTTTAGGTGATGCATGCTTTGTATAATTATTGCATGCGACTGCCGGTTGACTGTCCTGTTTATTTCTATTCAGTGCTGGACTTGGGTTCCTGGGGCCCACCAGTGGTTGATTCTTGGGGAACATCCTAAACCTACTGTACATAACTTCACATAGGGCGACATGTCCAAAAATTGGTGGCGTTGCGGCAGTTTTTAGGTGCATTAAATCAGTGTAAAGTCCGATCTTCTCAAAAATTTGGTGTCAGTGAAACCTTGCATAGTACACTTAGGACCACATTTATGAAAATTGTCTAGGTCCAAAACTCACTTTGTTGCCCATTGTTAACCAATCAGAGCGCCCCTCTAATTTTTCCAGAGCATTATATACTATGAAAGGGGGGGCTCTGATTGGTTTCTATGGGCAACAAAGTGAATTTTAGAACTAGACAGCTTTCATACATGTGGCACTTAATGCGCCTAAAAAGGCGTGTTGCGTAAATCGCGGTGCATAGCGTATCATTGCTAGTGTATGTAATGCGCCTATCGGGCGCATTGGGTAACGGAGGTGCATAACGAATCATTGCTAATGTATGTAATGCTCTTTGATAGGTGCATTGAGTTATGGAGGTGCACAGCGTATCATTGTTATTATATTTAATGCGCTGTGTAGGGGCATTACAATGTGTTGTGCCTGGCGTATAATGCGCCTAGTTTTGGTGTACGACAGTTCATTTACATAGAGAATATGGCGTCAAGAGTATTTTAGCCACAAAATAGACCAAAAAAACTACGTATTGGGAAATGTCGCACATACTGCATATCATTCTGTCTCTTTTTCTTTGCTTCTCTTAGTAAAAAAAAATGTATATCACAAGGAATTATGGGAAAGGAGCTGAGAAGCTCAAGTGCCCTCTGTTGGATACTGACAAGAGGCAAAAACCCTGAAATGGCTGTATACAGATGGGTGATGCTGGCTTGGCTAATATCGCTTCTTGCTTTCCAAAGACCCAGTGGGTCAAAAGAAAATTGAGGATTTGTTACATCCAAAAGAGGGCGCTTGAGCTTCTCAGCTCCTTTCCCATAATGCCTTGTGATATGCAGATGCTGAGTGGAGTGCAAAAAGGCAATCTCGAATCTCCACACGCCTATATAGGCGCTCTCCCAAAGGAGAGATCTTCCCTTTCTGGAAAAAATGTATACATTTAGCACATTTCTGCATAGATAGAGGCAGTCTCTGTATCAAAGAAACATTGAGCTGAGAGCCGATTACAATTCAGTATTAAATTGATCACTGTAAACTGGCGCATTCATATCTCGAATAAAGAATGTAATGATAGTGAGACTTAAGGAGAACATACAGTTCAGAAAGCCTGTAAAATATGTAATTGTAATTCCGGTTTATTTATAGACGCTTTTTACTTTTCCCAACTTTTTCATAACATTTTTAACTAAATTAGCTATTGTGTTTTTATGCCTTTTTGGATGGTTTGAATTAATGGTTTATACAGAATTCTTGCAATAGTCTATTGCCTTTATGTGAAGTATCTTAGCAAAGTAATGCCAGTCACCGCTCAGTTTGAAAGGAACAATTGCATTCTAGGTTCACGGTGTTATTTTATAGGATGTGAATCACGTGCACATTATAATCCTGCTTTTATGCTGGCTTCCACAAAATGTGTGAATGTTTTATAGTGCGCTATAATAGAGCCACATAGATATCTTGCCAACTTTTGTGAAATAAAATTAAAGCAATAAACTAGAAGATGCACTCATCTGGTTTTAATTATATGCCTGTGTATGGAATCTCACCAGAATCCACAAATTTCAGCAGCCCAAATCAGCAATTTCAAAATAGGTACTAATCCCAAGGTGAGGGATGTGTATTTTGGAGCATACAAAAGAAAATTAAAGCCATTTCTCATTCAACTGGTTTTCTCCAGTGTTTCAATTATTTATAAGAGTGAACAACTTTATCCCCCTTTTAGTAGCAAATGTAGGTGATATATGGAGCTTAATTGATGAATATGCAATGCTCTGTTTTTGCTGTACCACCGCTGTTTTATAATATACTTCTTTTATTTGCCGCTGTGCAGCATATTTTTTTTTATGTTATTTAGAGGGAGGACATGGAAACACAATAATGGAGAAATGAAATTATTTGTGAAATGTGCATTAGATGAGCAGTCATTTTTTTATCCAATTTACTCCTGTGCTAAGGCACATTCTTTCTTACAATCAGATTATTAATTCAATGATTTCTACAATGCGGTTTGCATTATTTGGCGGTGAAACATTTCCACTTCAAGTCCGAGATTATTGAATAGTTAAGTGCAGACAAACAGCACTAGACGACGATCATTTTGGCTCAGCTGACTAGACTTTACTTTTTTGAGACACACAGATTAGTAACTAAAGGTACCAAAAATAAAAATTCTACATGCATAGGTGTAGATGAGGGGAATTGTTAATGAGGAGTCGTGCAGGTTATTTAGGTTGGAATCATATGTACAATACCTGGGGTTGTTTTTGGTGAGGTTTTTTTAAGCCCAAACCAAGAGTGGAAAATAATCAGTCGTACCTTTATGCTTTTCCTTCTGGATCCACTCCTAGCCTTAGCTCATAAAACCGCCACAAAAGCAGCATGTGTGTGTGTGTAGCCGTAGGGCTGATACACATGGCTGTGTTATGGCTCCATTTTGTTCCAAGCCATAAAAGGGGCCTACATAGAAGGACATGGGGCCTCTAAACTGCCTTCATATGTTTCTGATGCATGTAGAGGCTTCTTTTACCAGATTCTGCATAATTCTGACAATAAATGTGGCATTATTCTCTCTGGAATATATTTATTTTTTTAAGGCATATTAAAAATCTTGTCGATCTTTATGCAGGAATTTTTTTTAATAAAAACAGGATATCTAGAACATGAGTCATTTTGAAATAAATGATGTCACTGACAACGATCAACCGAAATGCTACGTATGTAGAAAAAAATCATATGTTCATCTAAACCAACACTTCTCATAGTGTGAGGTGTGATTCAATGGTGATACATGGCTTACTGTCTCTTACTGGTCTCCAACAAGTGCCAAGCACCATCAAGGAGCAACTTCACAGTACGATACCAAGTGCATGTCTTCACTGTTCTGGGTAAACTAAAGTTCTTTATGGGTCCAGGACATAGGTACAAAGAGCCCAACTCCATCCATCACCTCTCCCAATGCTAAAGTTTAAGGATGCAACAAGTGAATCATTCATAAGTTACAGGCTCTAATTCTAGCATTGCGTGCCCCTCTATGGCCACCAGACAGAGGAGAAGCTGCTCCCAGAGAATCAAATGAACTATAAGTTTTAGCAGGGCTTTTTAGTGCTGGTTTTCTGGCCTTTTGGTGAGCCAATGATGGAGAAAGTCATTGGTGACCATGAGAAGAACTATCACTATGTGGGGACAAAAAAGTGCTGCAGGAAACAACAGGAAGAGGAGTGCAGGTTTACAATAGAAACACAAACACAAGGCCAAAATTACAGCTCAGTAGCTTGAACACTAAACTAGTCCTCGGAGGAGACAATACAAGTCCCAGCACTACCTGGGAACTTAGCAGATGCAGATAAATAATTAACAGTTGTCTACACACCCATCCACCAGGTGGGGAACTGTCAAGTAAAAAACTGTACTTTGGATAAGTACCAATTTACACGAGTATGCAGAAAGGCCACAATACTGGGGAGAAAATAGCGCCTTCTCCGACTGTCCAGTATTACAGGGCAAGAATGAATACTGGAAATATATCAAATTAGGTATTAGTTGATACATTGGCCAACATAAACCGAAGCTCGTAACCCACGTCAAGGGCCGTCATTTTCTCGCAAATCCTTACTAGAATTACTAGCAATTTACAGAAAATAAATCACAGGTTTACAATAGGACTCAAAATTTATGATAACAAAATAAAACTGAAAATGCTTGACTAAGTCCAGCTGTCCTTCCCAAGTCATGTCTCTACGTTCTGCTGATTCTCATCATCAATTTTTGCACCAGTTTTAACACATCTTCCACATAGTTCATGTGATCCTATGAGGCTGAAGGGTTCCCATTAACTAAATTTACTTCATATTTTGTTTCTAATGGTATAATATTGTTAATACTATATATAAAACGTATTGTATTGTATTGTAACATGGCACTACCACAACATTAACTCTGACCTGAATGGAAATAATAGCACAATATATTTATCAAATAATACTGTCATACAGTACTCAAGTAATACCTCCATACTGAGACAAAATACAATGATATAATGTTTAAGTATTATTGCCATAAAATGCCCATGCAAGATTTTCACACAGTGTTCAATTAATTTTACCATACAGTGCTGCAGGCAACAGCTGCAAAAGTTAGAAGGGCTCGAAAATGGAGTGCAACGGCACATTACAATTCCTCCACTGGGAAGTTCTGTAAAAGTTAGGCCATTGCTCACAGGCTAATCGAACCCTTATCTAAGCAATGGAGTTGTCTACCTGAGTATCAGAGGATCCTCTGTTGGACTAAGAGTCTGACAAAGCAATAAGGCCTAATCAGGCTTGGACTGGCCACAGGGGAATAGGAGAAATCCCTACTAGGCCCCTGAGTATGGCAGACCTGGAGTTTCTTTAAAACTGTATATACATCCCTGGGAGAGGCAGACAGGCAGAGAGATAGAGGCAAACAGCAAGAGGCAGAGTATAAGAGGCATATACAATAGTTGTAGGGTATACCACTATAATAAACTCCACTGTTGGGCCTCAGACTCAACTCTTCAGGTGGGCTCCTAGAATGACATTCCACTGGTGGGTCCTAAGCACCCAAGTCTGACATTGGGCCTAATTGTTTTACAGAAAATAATTCCATGTGCTGCTGACTTGCCACTAGATTAGGCTCCAATTTACCATAATAAATGAACCTTAGTAGTGATATATCCAGATTGTACAATAATAGCCACAAAGATTACACTGTAGTTAAAAGTGAACATATACATATTTAGTCCAACTGGAAAACTTACAATAAGTTACCATATTTTCCTGCAGGCTGCTGAATCTGTGGGAGGCCCTCAGGCACAAGGATATCACTGAAAGGATCATTTATCTCATGAAAGTATAGTATGAGGAGTTAGTATGCAGAGCTAGCCATAACGGAGCCTTATCTGGGTAGTCTTTGGTGTGAGAAAAGAATGCATCATATTGTAAAATACTTTCCCTTATCGTAATTGATAAGGGTTTAGTTGGAGAAATTGACCATCAATCTAACAGTGATTTTCCTTGACGTCCTGTTATTATGGTGGATCTCATTGAACTAGCTGTAGCTAATAACCTTGTTTTATTTGCACAATGCTTCTCACCAATCTCGCCCAAACTAATATGATGGCAATTCTTCCAGTTGCATTGTACTGTAGAAGATAAACCAGTTGAGAAAGTTGAAACTTTTAAGTACCTTGGAAGCCAAACTGTGCATCCTAGCTCAAAACATGCAAGTATTCATCAACCATTGCTTGCCCTCTATTATATGAACCTGATGACCAGCCAACTGGGTTTTTAAATGTTGGTCTGTTCCGGTGGTGCAGGCAGAGATCAGCAGAACTAGAGATCCCTGAGTACAAGTGGAGAAGGGTCAGACAGTGGGAAAGCTTTTGACTGGAATCCACAAAGACAACATAGAAGAGGCAGACAAAGGGGCTCTTGGTGAAGGAGCCTGCACCTAGAGATCAGTGCTGTTGACATGTATCACATGAGTGTTGCCGGCTGTGGGAAGCTACAATCCATTGAGGGAACCATGAATGTCAACATGTACTGTGATATACTGAAGCAATTATAAACACTATTGAGCATCTGTGGGGCAACCTCAAATGTAAGGTTGAGGAGAGCAAGGTCTCTAACATCCACCAGCTCCGTGATGCCGTCATGGAGGAGAGGAAGAGGATTCCAGTGGCTGCAACCTGTAAGCTCTAGTGAGCTCCATGAGTTATACCACATCAGCCTGACCCTAGTCCAAGTTCAGTACTAAATATGAGCATACATGACTTTATGCAACAAGTTACATAAACATTTCTTATTCTTTTCTTGTTTATTCCTTGGTTGAATTGAAATAAAAGTGAACATACTAGATATATTATATGAGCATATGAAAAATTGGTCACAATGAGTCAATGCTTGGCTTTTAAAATGTCCTATTTATTATGTTTTAAAACAATGTAGCCATGTTATTTTCTTTAATGGAGTTGTCTCACTACAGGCTTTCAGCCTACTTAAAAAATCCTGTGCTGCCAGACACACTGAATTCAGGGGCGTGCTTCTTGTCTGCCTCTTCTCCTCCCTCTTCCCCCCTCCTCTCAGCACACAGACAGCTCTCCTTCTATACAGCAGGGGAAGGGCGAGGGGGTTTGCTGCCAGAGTTAACCCTGTGTGTGCCTGCCTAGGTCTGCTGCAGGCTGCTGGATCAGCTGCACTGTCAGCTCCACAGAGTCAGGAGACAACAGGGAGAGGGCTGATCTATGAGTGTGGAGAGGTCTGTGAAGCTGTGTATGCTAATAGCAGAGCAGGGGGATGCAAGTGTTCCTATACCCCCTGCTTAGCATACAAATCTCCATCTCAAGCAACAACAAACAAACCCTGTCAGAACAGACACAGGGCAGCTGTGAAGTGTTACTATAATCACGATGTGTCACTAATACAGCAGAGCAGGGAGGGGTATAAACCATTCACATGCCCCCCTGATCGGTTCTATTAGTATAGTCACAGCTCCACAGACACATCATGATTATAGTAACACACTTCACTGCTGTCACATCTACTGACCACATATCAGCCTCACCTCTGCTCTCCTCAATCTGTGTAGAGAGCAGGAGGGAGCAGGCACACACAGGGTTAATCCACACAGACACAGAAGCCAGAGCCCTCCCCCTCTCTTCCCTGCAGAAGCATACTGTGCAGGAGGGGCTCTGTGCTCTGACCAGATGAGATGAGTCATCAGCACTGACAGCCAGTGAGATAAAGATCAACAGGTCAGCTGCTATAGGGATTTCAGGAGCTGATGCACTCCTACTACCAGGGATAACTCAAAATCAGTAGGACATGTGTAATGAACATATATTGCAAAGCTGCTTGTTTTTTAAAGATCTTTTAATTAAAACCCAATCATTGTAGCGAGACAACCCCTTTAATGAAAAGCATTCATCTTCTTTCACATAGTTATTTTTTATTCTGGCTATTTTTTGGCTTTTGAAAAACCCCAAGAGTTTCGTAAGTTTAAAAAAATAAATTGTGGCTTTTTTTTTTAAAATATATTTTCGTCATGATATTCTTTGGTGTTTTCCATGTCCTGTATAGAAACACAGATTAAAATAATTCCACAAATTACAAATAAACACAATACCAAGACCATGGTTGAAAAAAAAGGACTCAGAAGACACCAAAGTGATGAAAAATATTACAAGAAAATACAAGAAAATATTTTAGATCTTTTTAACTAACATCTAGCCAAAGTGTTTTTTCATAAAATAAGTTGCGCTTTTCTAAAGTACATTAGTTCCTTTAGGTAGAAACTACTGTCGTGCTTTTAAAATAAAGTTGGATTATAGAAACTCACACTTTCTCTGGATAAATAATTAGTAAAAAATATGCAACTACTGAAGAGTGTTATCATTGTTTAAAAAGGGCAAAGGCAAAAACATGGATGATTATGTTGTATTGTAAGTAAATGCAAATTAGCTACATAAAGTGTATAATAAATATGAGAGACACACAGACACAGATGCTCGCCTTTACTGCTCTGGCTGGTTTAATTATTCAGATGTTCATATCATAATCTGAAGCTTTTGGAAATGTTGCAGTATATAAAGTTTAATGGAATTAAATAACGTATTAGTAATAGGCTATAGACTGAATAATGAGCTAAATAGCTTTATTTGTAATAGTAAAAATGAAACTGCAAATAAACAGCTTAGTTTTCAGTTATAACATAAACAGATGACATTTTGATCAAATCAATAGTATAAATGTAGACAAATATAAAAAAAAACTAAGTCATCACATCAAAGTAATAATGAAGTAAACATACCGCTGCACACTATAAAGGCTGAAATGTAATGCAAAACTATACAACCAGTACAGTAGAAGTA
The DNA here is from genome assembly GCA_025379985.1 of Phyllomedusa bahiana. Lineage (NCBI taxonomy): Eukaryota > Metazoa > Chordata > Amphibia > Anura > Hylidae > Phyllomedusa > Phyllomedusa bahiana. The sequence goes on from JAODAL010027380.1 coordinate 30,094, forward strand.
CAGGAAGTGCTTAGACACCTGCTAACATTAAAGAAGTTGTCCGGCAGAGGACAAAATTATTCTCAAATGGACCCAGAGTAGGGAAAAAAAGATAATAGAAAGTAATACCTACCTGTTTCCTGCCACTGCTGCTCAGGAGCTCCCTGGGACCCACTCCCTTTCACTTAAAGGGGTTGTCTCACTACATTGATTCATCGTAAATCAGTCCTGTTTTCTTGATTTCACTTTGAATTCAGGGGCGTGTTTACCGGCTTCCACTAGGCTGCAGTAGAAGCCAGGTCTGTAGCTAAAGCAACCAGTGATGGCAGCCTATCAGGATAGACTAAACAGGTCTGTAGCTATAGCGACCTGAGGAGCTGATGCAGCCCATACAAGAGGGGATATCTCCGAAGTAGAACACTGTTAATGGACATATATTGTAAAGTGACTTGTTTTTGCAAGATCTTTAACATAGAAAGCAATCCTTGTAGTGAGACAACCCTTTTAAAGGTTCTCATTCCGACAAACAGGAGAGTCTCTCTGTCCATTCACTTACAATGGAACATGAGCCTCTCCTGTGTGTTGAGACAATAACCCAGAAGTGAAGAGTAACGGGTCCTGAAGAGCTTTGGCGTGGCAGCTGCACAACCCCGATAAATAAATGGATTATTGTGAATAGCACCACTGTTATATTTACATTATATACAGATTTGGGGTTCTTAGAGCACATTTTGATCAATATGTGTAAATCCATGTACATAGTCAAGCTAAGTAGGAAAATGTATATTAAAATGGGTTGTCCAGTCGAAAAATATATTTACCTTCAATAAACTTTTTGTGAGTTCAGTACATCAGCTGTTTGATGCTCAGTAATTTTGTGTGTCGAGCACAGGAGATCAGGTGACTGAAGGGGGCGAGTCTTTTTCAGGAAAGCTTTTGAAACAATAACTCTTTAGTCCTGCCTAACAAGGTTTTAAACATGAGGTAGATAAAAGGGGGTTTGTACTGAGACTGAAGTTGAGAGGGAGGAAAATAGAAGATACACTGCAAAGGATCCCAGGACTCAGACAAGCAATTTTAATTTTGGTTCACTGGACAACCCCTTTAATGCAATGTAAGTAGAACCCAAAGCATTATGTTCTCGGAGTTCTGTGATCACGACTTGTAGGGGTTACATTTTTAGATTTTTTATTACATGATATTACCTTGCTTATATTTCAGGCTATGATAGAAAATGTTAAGCAGGTAATTTTTTTTTCCTTTCTGTATTCATCCTCTGACAGCAATAGACCAAATTTCAAATGTATTGCCTTATTTCCCATACGGACCATTGCTTTGTATATTGTCGTGTTCACATCTTTATTGTAAAATATTTTATTATTGTGGTGAAGCATACATAAAAACAATAAAACACCTCTCTTTAACATACCAACTGCCACCTGGTGCCAATGCTTTATAATCTGGCCATGTTCTTCTATGTCCTCTTGGTGAGCCATCAATATTTATAGTCAGGATTTCAGAAACAAACTGGGAAAATAAAACCATGACCGTTTTATACCAAAGAGTCAACAATAGAGAGGAAATGGATAAGAAAATACAGAGTATCCTGAGAAATTAATCTTCACATCCCCTTTACGGTTTATACATATTATAATAGTAGGAGAGAAGCACAGTACAGACCATATTGAAGCTGACGGTGTCCTCCTGCTGTATCCTCTCTCTGTCCTATGGAAGCTATGACATTAAGATCTCCACAGCAATGTAGGAATCACATTTCTATTCTTTGACAAGTATTCAAATACATCTTTGAAGAGGGTTTATGGTGATTGTGAAGCATAACATTGATTACACTTCAAGGAGCAGGCAGAGCTGAGTGAATCCTTTCAAAGCTTTTTTTTCAAAGAATACATTTAATGCTTCCACAGTCTTAATCTGTCCTCATTTTCATATTGCCCTCCATTCAACCATGCAGTAGATTTTTTTTTTCTTTCAAATGTTATTTTAGAGTATGGAGAAATGTTATGCACTGGCAAATAATGTTATTTCATTAATCCAGGATCTTCTCAGTTAATTTAAAGTGCATTTTCTCAGAAATTAAACTGCAGAACAAACAGTGTCTAATTAAACATTTTATATGCAAATTCACATCAATATAAAGTGAGTCAAAGAGATACATTACATATATATATTTCACTTCGTAGACTTTCCAGATATAAACTTCCTTATTTCTTTAAAGGGGTTTTGCCAAGAAGTGAGTTCCTCACTTCTGATACTCCCCTCTTGAGGCTTGAAAAAGGGGCGTTGTGTTTCTGTGTTTAAAAAAACAAGTACCTCCTCTGTGATGTCATCACTCCATCTCCCCTGCATGCTCCTGATATTCAGTCTCTGTACTTGAGAAAACATGTTATTTGGCTAATCCACATGGGATAACTGTATTGTGCACAAGTTTCTCCCTCTTATCTGCTCAAGAGGGACTATTAGCTGGCAGCGTCTTTCATTTGTTCACAAACTGCTGCGGAGGGGGGGGGGGACTGAGCAGGGTGGGTCTGCATGTTTACTCAGATAATTACATTGCAACCAGTAGATTCTCTATACAAAAGACACAGGATCTTTTCTCCCCAGTCCCTTCAAAGCTAGTTCATGTTCCCTGCCATAGATAAGAAGTGCAAACAATGCAAGCGTGGCCAGATCAGCTCCTGTCAGCTCCTGGTCATGTCTAATGTAAACTGTCAGTAAACCAAGGGCATCTTAGTCAGGCTGTAGCTCTCAGAGGCTTCACTTTTTTAATGACATATATTTAGAAAAGGGATTAAATACCCATTTTGGAGGATCCCACGTTCAACATTAGATCGTGGCAAAACCCCTTTAATCCTAGGAAGGAATAGATGACCACAGCTTGAAGTCCATCCCCAACACTTACATCAGTGTTTCTCAACTCCAGTCCTCAGGACCCACCAACAGGTCATGTTTTCTGGCTTTCCTTAGCATTGCACAGGTGATTTCATTATGCTGCACAGGTGATTTAAGCATTGTCAGTGCATTCTGTGGGAGATCCCGAAAACATGACCTGCTGGTGGGTCCTGAGGACTGGAGTAGAGAAACACTGACTTACATGGTCTGCTGTCTATGTATTCAACACTGGGTTATGCTGCCATGCTTGCTAACAGTCCAAAATTTTTGGGTATTTTATCAATTTGTTAAAGGCAATCACAAAAATATCACCGGTAGAAAATGAATCAGACATAAAGGTATTAGTCAAATCACAGAAAAAGAAAACCCCCTATGAAAACATATACCTTTACTTCTATCATTAAAAATCAATATTACCCAAACAATCTAACCACATAAATGAAAAATACATACATACATACATAGATAAGAAACAGGGAGTCACCGCTTGCAGGGTCAAATATAAACATGGGTTTACATGTATAATCATGGGACAAATGGTAATTGAGAGTTCCTTCAAGCAGTTGCTAGGTTCCTGGTTCAAATAAATGAATCACTGTCTCTGCCCCTATTATTTCCCTGTTATGTATCCTGCATAAATCAACAGGGTCATTGCCCCAAAAAGGGCGGCCCTGTTAATGATGACTATCCTGCTTAGGCCCTGGTGTCACTCTTACACGGATAGTTGACACTCATAGCCATAAACCAAAGCAAACTACATTCATGGAGTATCAGCTTCAAAAGCAACAACTTCCAATGCATTTTCCCTAGTAGAATAGGTTTATCAAGGGAGAAAACAGAGTTACAAAGGATAAAGATAGTGAGATATCAGAATGTTGGACGTCACTGATGCCTGGACCCTGTTGAATTATGCAGGATACATACCAGGGAATTAATAGGGGCAAAGCCAGCAATAATTAAAAAAATTATTGTTGCTCTACCTTAATATGGCCTAGGCTATAAGAAGATTGTGAATGCCCTGAAATGCAGTTGCAGTACGGTGGCCAAGACCATACAGTAGCTTAATAAGAAAGGTTCCACTCAGAACAGGGCTCGCCATGGTCCACCAAAGAAGTTGAGTGCACGTGGTCAGCGTCATATCCAGAGACTTTCTTTTCAAAATAGATGTATGAGTGCTGCCAGCATTATTGAGGAGGTTAAAGGGGTGGGGTATCAGGCTGTCAGTGCTCAGACCATATGCCACACACTGTATGGCTGTCATCCCAGAAGGCAGTCTCTTCTAATGGTGATGCACAAGAAAGCCCAACAAACAGTTTGCTGAAGACAAGCAGACTTAGGACATGGATTACTGGAACCATGTCCTGTGGTCCTGTGGTCTAATGAGACCAAGATTAACTTACCTGGTTCAGATGGCGTTAAGCGTGTGTGTTAACCAAGTGAGGAGTACAAAGAGTACAAAGTTTGTCTTCCCTAAAGTCAATTACGATCGTGAGTGTCATGTTTTGGGTCTGCATGAGTGCTGCCAACTGTGGGGAGCTATAGTTTATTGAGGTAGCTATGAATGCCAACTGTGTACTGTGACATACTGAAGCAGAGCATGGTCCCCTCCCTTCGGAAATTGAGTCACAGAGCAGTATTCCAACTTGATAACGACCCCAAACACACCTGCAAGAGGACCACTGCCTTGCTGGAGAAAATGAGGGTAAAGGTACTGGACTAGCCAAGCATGCCTCCAGACCTAAACCCTATTGAGCATCTGTGGAGCATCCACAAATGGAAGGTGGAGCAACGCAAAGTCTCTAACATCCACCAGCTCACTGATGTTGTCATGAAGGAGTGGAAGAGGAATCCCGTGGCTGCAACCTGTGAAGCTCTAGTGACCTCCATGAAAAAGATAGTTAAGACATGCAGGTCCGTTCATAGGATAACTTTCACTAAGGGCTATGTTAAGAAATTTATCAAAACCACCCTCCCCCCCATCCCGTAACCTACTGCGAAACAGAGCATCACCATAAACCAAAGCCAAAATATACAAAAAGCTTTACCACAATCTGCTACGTATAAAACTACTAAATCATAGTCCTACAGTTACCAAATAACACTGCTACACCAACCAGAATCCAAGACCACTAAGACCACATATCACCAACACACATTGACCTAATAATACCACCACACCATGACCACATATCACCAGCACATAGTGACTAAATAATACAAACTGACCATTACTGAGTATAAACCATTATACTACAACCTATATTACCCCCATACAGTGACCATACAGTGGTGGATACCAGCTGTACACAGGCTCTGCAGACATATAAGTGATTACAGTAAAGTTATATCTAGTGACTCACAGGAGACGTCTCTGAAGAGTTGTTCTCTTTCTCTTCTTCTTCTTTTCCATCTGTCCCAGACACCATGACGACTACTCCCGACTCTTCACTGCAAAATTTACAAAACAAATATCTTAAGACTCCTCAATTTATCAGCACTTCTCTACCAATTCCTATCTCTATACAAATTCCCCATCTATAGCACCTCATATGGTAGCCATGTAATACGCCCCCCTGTAGCCACGTAGTAGCCCCCTGTAGCCAGTTGATGCCCCCTGTAGCCAGTGATGCCCCCTATAGCCAGGTAGTAGCCCCCTGTAGCCAGTGATGCCCCCTGTAGCCAGTGATGCCCCCTGTAGCCAGTGATGCCCCCTGCAGCCAGTAGATGACCCCTGCAGCCAGTGATGCCCCTCTTATAGCCAGTGATGCCCCCCCTTATAGCCAGTGATGCCCCCCTTGTAGCCAGTGATGCCCCCCCTTGTAGCCAGTGATGCCCCCCTTGTAGCCATTGATGCCCCCCTGTAGCCAGTGATGCCCCCCCTGTAGCCAGTGATGCCCCCCTTGTAGCCAGTGATGCCCCCCCTGTAGCCAGTGATGCCCCCCTTGTAGCCAGTGATGCCCCCCTGTAGCCAGTGATGCCCCCCCCCCTTGTAGCCAGTGATGCCCCCCTTTGTAGCCAGTGATGCCCCCTCTGTAGCCAGTGATGCCCCCCTGTAGCCAGTAGATGCCCTCTGTAGCCAGTGATGCCCCGCGTAGCCATTGATGCGCCCGTTGTTGCCTGTGATGCCTCCCCCCGGTAGCCAGTTTTGCCTCCCCCCTGTAGCCAGTGATGCCCCCCCCTTATAGCCAGTGATGCCCCCCCCCTTGTAGCCAGTGATGCCCCCCCTTGTAGCCAGTGATGCCCCCCATTGTAGCCAGTGATTCCCCCCCCCTGTAGCCAGTGATGCCCCCATTGTAGCCAGTGATGCCCCCCTATAAGTAATTATAAAATAACAAAAAATTACTTACCAGAACTCGTTCCGCGCATCCAGCTCCGGGAGCTGTTGAGCGGTGTAAGCGCGTGACGTCATCACGCTGCTTACACTGCACACAGCTCCCAGGGATCTCCTCAGCGGCAGAGCTGCCTCTGCCGCCGAGGGGACGCAGCGTCACAGGGGGCGCGGTGAAAGCCATGCGCCCCCTGCGACGCTGATACAGGGGAGGAGTCAGGAACGATCCGTCCTGCCTCCTCCCCTGTACCCTGCTGGCTCTGCGCACAGCCGTGCAGAGTCAGGGGCGCTCCTGCGGGCGAGCAGGGCGGGCGGCCGCGGCGCCCCCCTCGGGTGAGCGGAGCCTCGGCGCCCCGGGCGGTCGTCCGTCCTGCCCGCCCCTAGGAATGGCCCTGAAGACAGTGCTGGAAAATAATGCTGGCCAGACAAATTATTGACACTTTTGGCACAATTTGTCTTTTTTCACTTAAGGGTATACTCACTTTTGTTGCCAGTGGTTTAGACATTGATGGCTGTATGTTGGGTTATTTTGAGGGCCACCAAATTTACACTGTTATACAAGCTGTGCACCGACTACTTTATATTGTATCAAAGTGTCGTATCTTCAGTGTTGTTCCATGAAAAAATATAATACAATATTTACAAAAATTTGAGGGGTGTACTCACTTTTGTGCGATACTGTATGAACTGTCTTACGACTAAAAATGTTCTTTGTATTACCATCTCATTGATTAGCTTTAAGCATGAAGGCAAAGGTAAGTAAAGACGAAATACACTGCTGTTTTGATTTTGACTCATTTCAGAGTTACAGCAATTCTTATCATCTGCATGTTTACACAAGATTCTCTCGTTACCGACCATCTTTCTTTGCTCTAGCAAGGGCCAGTGAGCGTGGGCTGTAGTTTTTAGATGGTGACACTTGAGTAGGCTTTCATTATCTTTTCTGGTCACTGCTGCTCCTCTCTCTAATGCAGAAGAAGCCCTGTCCCAGAGTTCAACTCCTCGGAGGAATCATATAAACCTATGTCCACTGCTCCATCAGTAAATCCTTCAACACAGCAGATCACTGCAGTGAACCTGCTCATTTAAGTAAGCGGTTGGAGACTGTCTATAAAATAGTGACACACAGGATGGAGAAGAAAAGGTAAAAGAGCGATTCAGAGAACGACTGATCAGAGATGACGTCTCTTGTGAGTCCCTGCATGTCAGGGGTTATTATGCTTCTATATTGGATCAGTGCTGTTGTTACTGTCATGTAGTGGTGACCTGGTGTCTGACTGCTATGTGGTCTCTATATTGCGGTGTTGTAGGTTATACCTGAGCTGGTGATTGACCACTATGCAGTCTCTATATTGCGGTGTTGTAGGTTATACCTGAGCTGGTGTCTGACCGCTATGTGGTCTCTATATGACGGTGTTGTAGTTTATATCTGAGCTGGTGTCTGACCACTATGTGGTCTCTATATGACGGTGTTGTAGGTTATATCTGAGCTGGTGTCTGATCACTTTGTGGTCTCCATATGATGGTGTTGTAGGTTATATCTGCGGTGGTGTCTGATCACTATGTGGTTTCTGTATGGTGGTGTTATAGGTTATATCTGAGCTGGTGTCTGACCACTTTGTGGTCTCTATATGGCAGTGTTGTAGGTTATACCTCAACTGATGTCTGACCGCTATGTGGTCTCTATATGGCGGTGTTGTAGGTTTTTACCGAGCTGGTGTCCCGACCTCTATGTGGGGCTCTATAAGGTGGGTTGTAGGTTTTTTATCTGAGGGTGGGGTCTGACTGCTTGTGGTCTCTATATGACGGTGTTTTTAGGTTATACCTGAGCTTGGGGTCGACCCTATACCGTCTCTATATTGCGGTGTTTTTAGGTTATATCTGAGCTGGGCTGGGCCACTTCCCCTTTTTTGTCCCCTATATTGCGGTGTTGTTTGTTTTTACCCAACTGGGGTCCCCGACCCAAAAAAGGCTCAAAGGCCGGTGGGTTTAGGGTTTTTTCTGGGGGGCTGGTTGGGCTGGGCCACTTGTGGGGTTTTCTATTGCGTTTGTTTGGTTTATTGGGGGGCGGGGCCGACCCCAATTTGGTTTCTATATAGCGGGGTGTTTTTTAAAGGTTTTTCTTAAAGGGATTCTATCCAAATGTGGTTCTTAATATGGTGGGGTTTTTTAATAGGGGGGGGGTTTTTATTTTGGGGGGTTGTGTTTGAAGTATTGGGGGGGTTTCTTATGGTTTTGGGGTTTAGGGGGTTTTTAAAATTTTTGTTGTGGGTTTGGAACCCCGGGTAATTCTATTGGGAGTTGGGGGTTGGGGGGGGGGTTTTATTCCCCCAAACTTTTTCAAAGGGGCCTTATGGGGGGGGGGTTTCCCTATTGGGGGGGCGTGGGGGGGGGAGGGTTTAAAACGACAGGGGGTTACCCTATTTTTGGTCCCTATTTTTGGCGGTGTTTTAAGTTTTTAACCTAAGTTGGTTTTCTGACCCAAAATTTGCCCCCCGTTCTCCCCCAAAATAATTTGGGCCCAAAATTTGGGTAAAGGTTAAAAAATCTTGGGGGGGTTTTTTTCCCCGATTTACTATGTGGGGCTCTATATGGGGTTGGGTTTTAGGGGTTTAAAACCGAGCTGGGTCTGACCCCTCTGTGGTCTCTAAATGACGGAGTGGTAAGGGTTTTAAAATGGAAATTGGTGCTGACGGGTTTTGGTGGTCTCATTTGACGGTGTTTGTAGGTATTATTACCTGAGCTGGTGTCTGACCTCTATGTGGTCTCTATGTGGCAGTGATTGTAGTTATACTGAGCTGGTGTCTGACCACTATACAGTCTCTATATTGCGGTGTTGTAGGTTATACCTGAGCTGGTGTCTGACCTCTATGTGATCTCTATATTGTGGTGTTGTAAGTTATAAGTTTGTTATCGATAATGCATATATTTGTTCTTGTGAGTAGTTGTGTTTTTTGGGGAACCCAGTGCACAGCTCTGCCCAGGGGCCCATAATGCTGTTAAGATGGACCTGGTGACACAACTCAAGCTCCAACAAAGTTTCCTGTGCTCACTACTTTTGCCTACTTATCAGTAGCATGAAGCACAAAGGCAAGACTTTGCCACTGTCATATTGCTAACCGACAACTACAAACATTGCATGAAACACTTATATATAGTCAGAGTAGCCCAGATTCTGTCACACACCCTTACCCTTACCTGTATAAGGAAGCTATCAAACTAAATAGAGACATTACTGATCATTGTCCATTGTTGGATCAATTAGCTCTTAGTAATTACTTTTTCAAAGCTCAATTTAAATTTCCCCTTGGATTAATTTGATTTTCAATGGGATGTTACTCTTAGACTAATTACAGCGTTTCTTGATATTAATTGCTTTTCAACATCCCCGCTGATGATCTGGGACGCCTTGAAGGCATTTATTGGGGGTTTGCTCGCTAAACAAGCTGCCTTTCCTTTCCTGTCTGTGGCTCAAAGGACATTTCTTAAAGCACCAATTATTTGAATAGAATTAAAAAGTACATTGCATGAGCCCACCCCTCATATATCTCCTGGTGGTGCTGATGGACTACAGCTTGAAATTTCTTCTACATTTCAGATACCTCTGTCAAGCTCTTGGCTGAGGTCTTGACCAACAGATTGAATAGTGAGATTATTTAACTGAACAGTTATGATCTAAATGGTTTTCTTCCAGATAAATCAATGAATAGCGGCAGATGATGGGATTACAACTTTCAGATGGGAATTGGAATGAGGGGGCCACTTGAGTTTATCTTTGGATGCTATGAAAGCATTTGACAGTGTGAAGTAACTCTTGCTGTGGCCATACTACAGAGGTTTGAATTTGGAGGATTTAATTAGATTGTTGTATGCTAGCCCAAAGGCTCATTTAAGTATTAAAGAGTTTATCTCCTTTGCCTGTTTCAAAGAACCTGCACTTCACAGCCAGCTTCAAGCTCCCACTTCCTTTTCAGGCTGTGGGAAGTTCTACAACAGTGACTGACATTTCAGCTCTGCTGTTTCTAGCTGAGCTTGTTAGAGGGACATTGCTAATGGAGGGGGTTTAACAGCAGGGAACAACCCTACAGAGCTTTAAATGATTAAGGTTTTGTCAGTAAGAAAGATCAACATGCTCCAATGATGCTGATAAGACACAGCAGGGAGCTGCCAGAGCAGAGAGAGGTAGTTGGCAGACTAGGAAAGCTTCTGTAAACAAGCAGGAGATAAGAAATGCTCTAACTTTAAAGGGAAGCAAAATCAATAATACATTTTACTTACCTTTCTAATCAATGTGATGGGAATTCTCCATTAATGGCTCACTGTCCAATCAATTCTTTCTTCTATAGAAGGTGGAGCTGTTTTTTCTCTCCTGCTTTGGTTGTATCAGGAATAGTGCCCCTTGCTATATATATTTCCACGGGAGCTCGGGCTTGGAGTTTTTTTTATATAAGGGTAGTGAGGTCAGAATTTCTCTTAATGCAGATGACCTATTGTATCTCTCTGATACTTCTGAAAAACCCTCTTTGTGTTGCTGATGTTATATAGATGTTGGATTCTTCTCTGGCTGGGATAAACTGGGCAAAGTCCATTCTTCTGAATGTAATATACAGTTGAAACCAGACGTTTACATACACTAAAATAAAAATAAAAAGACATATGCATGTTTTTCTCACCATCTGACATGAAATCAGAATAAACCTTACCTGTTTTAGGTCAATTAAGATTACTAAAATTAATTATATTTGCCAAATGCCAGAATAATGACAAAGAGATAATTTTTAAAGGCATTTTTATTACTTTATGCAAAGTCAAAAGTTTGCATACACTAGGATTACTCTACCTGTAAACAATTTGGGACAGCCCATATGATAATGTCATGTATTTGGAAGCTTCTGGTTTATTATTATTGTCTCAAGACATCAGCCAGGAAGTTAAAGCTTGGGCGGAAATGGGTCTTCCAAATGGACAATGACTTGAAGCATACTGCCAAACTGGTTACAAAGTGGCTTAAGGATAACCAAGTCAAAGTTTGAGTGGCCATCACAAAACCCTGAACTCAATGCTAATGAAAATTTATGGGCAAAAGTCCCCCCCCCTTGTAAAAAAGGCAGGTCGAAGCAAGGCGACCTGCCAAACATGGCTCAGTTAACACCAGTTCTGTCGATAGGAAAGGGCCCAAAATCCTACCAAATATTGTGAGAAGCTTGTGGAAGGATCCAAAACATTTCGCCCAGACATACAGTTTTAAAGGGCAATGCCAACAAAAACTAATGAAATGTATGGAAACCTTTTGACCTTATGCAGAAAATAATAAAAATGCTTAAAAAATTCTCTCTCTCTCATTATCTGGCATTTGCAAATATAATTAATTTAGTTCCTAATTGGACCTAACACAGGTAAGTTTTATTCTGCTATCATGATCAGAGCTAGTGAGAAAAACATGTGTCTTTTTATATAGTGCATGGAAACTTCTGGTTCCAACTGTATATATCTACAGTATATACGGTATATATCTACGTTTTGGTCCCCCATAGGCCATTCTATGATGAGATTGTGAAGTTATGAATAGTTGTCATGGCAGCTGTGGCCTAATGAAGGCCTCCATGGCTGTCATCTTACAACTTCTATTGCACCCTGCCTTAGGCCTTAGGGAACAGTGTAATAGGAGATCCATAAATGAAGAGTTCTGCAATTAATTACTACTGTGGTATAAAAAAAAGAATTCAAAAACAGTTAGAAAATTTAAAAATGTAAAGTTCAAAATACCCCTTTTGCAATTTAGCAAAAAAAAAAAAGAAAGAATATTTCTGTATAAATATGAGTTGATAATTATCACTTTGCTCCTACATTAGAAAAAGACTAAACACAGATTTGAATATTAGCTGACATTATGTTGCAGACATGTTTGGTATGTCTGGACGGGAAAGTATGCCCTGCAACAGCGTCCTCTGGCATAGAATTAACAGACCTTCTATGACCTGAGAAGTACAGTAGGAAAGGTTGAAAGATCATGGAGAGCAATCGTCACTGTTTTGTATTGGTTAAATTTGAGTCGAAACTGTGTCTCCAATTAATTCATCTTCTAATAAAAATACAGAAGGGTCTTGTTTGTCAAGATTCTTGTTTGTGAACGCTCTTTGGTGAAATGTTTGCTCTGTGTTATCCTGGATTCTTTACAAACAAGACCCTTCTGTATTTTTAGAAGAAGAAGAAATAGCATGACCACTAGACATATACCATCTGTATCTCTATAATCTCTGAATCAGTTTGTGGAGTGACTGTGGAAAATATCCCATGTTAGTACATTAGTGCATAACTAATTCTATGCAATAACTTTACAGTGGATTCAATTAAAGTGATTATTCAGCATCTGAGAAAAGGATTTTTTTTTCTAGGCACAGCACTATCCATCTATATGTCTATTCATGGAATTTATCTTGAATTGCACCTGAACTAGGATGAGTTGTAATCAGGGGCGTAACTAGAGAATCCTGGGCACCATAGCGAACTTTTGGATGGGGCCCCCAACCCCCCCCCCCCCCTTGCCCATCCCCCTGTTCACGAACATTTACCAGGACATGCTGTTAGATAATACAAGGGGTGAATACCTCACCATACATATCACCATCATACTGCTACCAACAAATCTCCACTATACCAAGAACCAATAATACCATAACCCTATTACATAGAACCTGATTATACCGCCAGACATGACCACAAAGTTGACTGAATCATACCCCTATACATTACTGATCAGTACACCAAACCAAAAGTACCGCCCATATAGTGACCATATAGTGGTATATACCAGTGTACACAGGCTCTGCAGACTGTATATAACCACCAAACAGGACCATATAGTAGGTAGACACCAGTGTACACAGCTTCTGCAACTGTAAATATAACACACATACATGACCAAATAGTGTAGAATACCAGGTTCACGTGGGCTTTGCAAATTAGTTTACTTACATATAGGGCCTCACAGGTGACGTCTTGTCAGAAGATCGTTCACATTCCCGTTCTTCTCCTATTCGGTCCAGACCATCCATGATGACTTGCTCCTTCCACCACTCGTCCCTGCAGTAATTACAACACAAACACCTGAGACCCTCACTTTTTTTAGCATTTTCCCAACTGAATGCCCCCTACCCTCATGAACACAACTCCCTCCATTTATAATGGCCCAAATGTAAGAAATACTCCTGGTCATTATTGGGACACCCCCAGTCGGTAATTAGGTTACAACGGGGCCCACGGCGGTAGCTTTGGCCCCACAGGCAGTACTGGGAAAGTAGGCAGCTTCGGGCCCCGGGCGGTAGCTTAGGTTCCCCATGTAGATAGAATGGGGGCCTCCTGTAGCTTAGGCACACCTGTATGCAGAATAGGGCCCTCTGTAGATAAGGGCCCCCCTTATAGAGCAGAATAGTCCCCCCCGGAGATTATGGCCCCCTTGTAGCAGAATAGTCACTCCCCCGAATATTAGTGCCCATTGTAAGGCAGAATAGTACCCCCCCCCGTAGAATTAGGGCCCCCTTTTTGGCCGAATAGTCCCCCCCCCCCCCTAGATTAGGACTTTTTCCCTGTATGCAAAATTAGTTTCCCCCCCCCAGTCATTGAGTGGGCCCCCTGTTATAATATATGTCATAATTCCCCCCAACATTTATCCTAAGGGCCCCCAGATCGGTTATAGGGTCACACGAGATAATTACCTCCCCCCCACCCAGTATAAACACTATTGAGCCACCCGTAAACCAGAACAGACATGCTTAAGCCCCCTTTCGTGGTAGTAACCAAACACCTTAGTGGAAGTCTGATTTTTCATCTTCCACCCCCCAGTAATATAGTGATAGTGCCCCCTGTAAGGTATAGTTTACCCCCCAGTAATAGTGGCGCCCCCAGTTTGGATATTAGTCCCCCCCTCCCCCCGAAGTCCCCACCCCCAGTAGTTAATAGTGCAGGCCGCCCCGTGTGCCCCCTGTCGGTATAGCAAATAAAAACAAAATAGGTTACCCCCCCCCCCCTGTTTCCTCGGCCCCCAGTACATACCAAATCGCCCCCGCGTAGGTAAACAACCAGTTCATTTAGTATGATCCCGCCCTCCCAGTAATGTGCCCCCTTAGGGTGTAGTTCCCCCCAGTAATATGCCCCCTGTAGAATAGTTTTCCCCCCCCAGTTATAGTCGCCGCCCTGTAGATATATTTTCCCCCCCCCCCAGTAAAAAGTGTGCCCCCCCTGTAGGTATAGTTTCTCCCCCCCCCCAAGTAATAGGGCCCCCAGTAGGTATAGTTCCCCCCCCCCCCATAATAGGATATAGGGGCCCCACAGTAGGTATAAAAAAGCCAAGGGCCCCCCCACAATAAAAGGGGGTGATATAGGGGCCCCCTGTAGGATATAAGTCCCCCCCCCAGTTTATAGGGCCCCCTGTAAGGTATAAACCCCCCCCAGTAATAGGGCCCCCTTGTAGGTATAGTCCCCCCCCCAACCCAGTCATCGGGCCACGCCAAAATTGTAGTAAAGCCCCCCACCACCCCCAACCTCAACCCCCAGTAATAAGGGCCCCCGTGTAGGTATAGACCCCCCCGCCAGTATTAGGCCCACATTAAGGTATAGACCCCCCAGTAATAGGGCCCCCCCCTTGTAAGGAATAGACCCCCCCTCGAGTAATCAGAGGCCCCCTTGAAGGTATAGACCCCCATACTAGACCCCCCCTGTAATATGCCGCCGCCCTTGTAGATAACAGCCCCCCACCCCCCCGCCCCCCGTAATAGGAGCCCCCCTTGTAGGAAATAACAGGGGGGGGGGGGGGGGAAAAGACCCCCCCCCAGTAATAGAGCCCACTTGTAGGTATAGACCCCCCCCCTAGTAATAGAGCCGCCCCCCTGGTAGGTAAGACCCCCCCCCCCCCCACCCTGTAATATTAGGGCCCCCCCCCCCCTCCCCTTGTTTCGGTATAGGACCCCCCCCAGTAAAGGGGCCCCCTAGTAGATATAGCCCCCAAGCCCCCCCCCGGCCCCCCCCCCCAGTATAAAGACCCTGTAGTATAGAAAGAGACCCCCTCCACCCTCACCCCGTCAGCTTATTACAATACCTGCACCGCGCTCCCCCCCGCGTCTCTGTCCCCGCTCCTATCCTGGCCCCCCAAGCCATGCTGCGGCTTTTAGGCTTGGGGCCGAGACAGGAAGCGCAGGCAGGGGGCGGGCGCGATGCATCACTACTTCATCACTCACTTCTCCACTTTTACACTTGTCTCCAGTTCTTTCCGCCTGCGGCCACACCGTGCTGGCGATGTCGGCAGGGAGCGCACAACAGGCTCTCTCCAACCTCCCCCGCCGTTCATCTTAAATTGTAAGAGCGCGTCCGCATGGACGGTTGCCTACTATTAAGGAGAGGGGGCCTCTGTGAAGCAAGGGGGTCGGAGCCTCCGGCGGGGGCGGCCCGCCCCCCCCGGCTTCACCAGACCGGCCCCCCGTCAGCTCAGTACCCCCCTCACCCCCCCTCGCAGTTACCCGCGCGCACAGTGAACTGTTGTTTTTCACTGCCCGGCGGCCCAGGAGGCGGCCTCACCCACCGGGTAGCATAGTTGACACAGCTGCTGCGGGGCCCCCCTATCCACCGGCCCCGGAGAAACAGCTTTATACCCCCCTGCTACTACCCCGGTAGTTACGCCCCTGGTTGCAATATCAGACACAACCCAATACAATTTCCTTGCGGCACCACCACAGAGGAAGTATTACACAGTGTCCATTCAAATCAATGGTCTGTGTGTAAAATGCAGGATAGGACACTCTTTGTAACCGCTTTCACCACCCCATCCTGGGTAAGAAATGAAGATCTTGAACAGATAATTTTTTTTCTGTATTAAATTTTAGTTCCCTAATAGGATCTACAAAAATGCTTTTTTTTTTACATGGGCCAACTACTTTTTAGAAGCCCAAGTTGAAGCAAAATGAAAAGAAAACATTTTAGTAAGGAGTTACAACAGATATAAATTGGGTCCGAATGTGAATCTGGGTTATAAATGCAGATATGTATCAGTTTCCATACATGAGGCCCATCCAATTTATTATTTATAACAAACTATAAAAATCTAACAAAGTGAAAGAAAGGGATGAAAATCTTTTATAAAAATGGCCAAATTAGAGCAGTAGCTTAAAGGGGTTTTGCCACGATCTTATTTTAAACCTCCTGCATCCAGCTCTTCAGCTCTGTGAGCTCAGAAGGGGGAGAGTGTGATTTTTATGAATTGCATATCATGTAACCCAGCAGAATGGAATCACCAGGCCTTTCCTCTCTCTAGTGAAAGAAAGGTCTGTTCATGTATATGATTGTAAGTAGCTACGCTGTAGCTCAGAGGTAACATTTTTGCTTTACAGCACAAGGGTCCTTGGTTCAAATCCCTCCAAAAGATACTTAACCTGTGGATTTTTTTTCCTCTTTATCAATGCACAGGCCTCATTGAGGGTTCTTTTTTTTTCATTTGCACTGTTTGACTTATTACTAACTAGTCCAAAGGACAGGGGTAGAATGACAGCACCCCGGGTTTGAACACTCATTAGCTACCTGAGAAGAGAGGTGATGTCTGAGCATGTGCGGCCAGGACTGAGATGCTCACAGCCCTGGTCGTATCCCCTGGAGATGAACTGCAAACAATGGATCACTAAAAGAGCAACGAAAACAAAAACGGTGCAGAATTTTTTAATAATGATGAATGGTGTAAATGTTTATTATTTAATTTTCAAACTTCCCACGTCAATTTTACTTCATGGCAAAACCCATTTAAGTGACAACAGCATAGACATAGATGTAATACTTAACATTGTATTCTCACTTCATTGATTAATATAATACCATTTTTATTATAGTCTACATCCTCTACAATAAAAGGTTTATTATAGTCTACATCCTCTAAAATACCAGGTTTATTATAGTCTACATCCTCTATAATGTCAGGTTTATTGTAGCCTACATCCTCTATAATATCAGGTTTATGATAGCCTACATCCTCTATAATATCAGGTTTATTATAGCCTATATCCTCTATAATATCATATTTATAATAGCCTACATCCTCTAATGTCAGGTTTATTATATTCTACATCCTCTATAATTTCAGACTTTTTATAGTATACATCTGTCACGGTCGGAGATAGTGGATCCTCTGGACCGCCACAAGCGATGGCGTAAGCCACATCAGGGAGCGGAATCTAAGTAGGTAGTTTTCACCAGAGCCCGCTGCAAAGCGAGATGGACTTGCTGCGGCGGAAGTCTACCAGGTCGCTACCCCTGACGTGACTTGCTTGCGGAGGCAGCCGAGGTGTATCATGGTGCAGAATCGTCAGGCAGGCTCGTAGTCGGGGACAGGCAGGAGGTCAGGACAGGCAGCTATGGTTCATGGTCGTGGACAGGCAGAAGGTCAGGGCAGGCGGCAAGATGCGTGGTCGAGGAACGGAAGCAAAAGGTACGGTACACGGTAAATCAGAACAAGGCTTGGAATGCTTTCTCTATGGGCTAAATGGCACTAAAGATCCGGCAACAAGACTCAGGAAGGGGCAGGCTTAAATAAGGGCAGTGACCGGCAATACCCAATTACCGGTGCACTGGCCCTTTAAATTTCGCAGAGCCGGTGAGAGCGGGGACGCACGTGCCGGGAGACTGGAGCTGCAGCAGGAGTGCGGCCGGGTAAGTAGGAGGGGACCCGGCTGGTAGGGTGAGCGTGCCCACCGCCCGACATGCGGGCGGCAGCGCCGCTTGTGCAGGGCCCACGGGTGTGCCTGCGACCCGGGACGGGGTTCGCAGGCCCACCCGTGACAACATCCTCTGTAATCACCCTAACCACTCTCCAACGGTGGCCCTTTGAGGACAATCTTTATGCTGATGTGGCTCTAGGTGAAAATAAGTTTGGCACACCAACATAATATTTGTGTCTGCATCAAAAATGTCCCAATATGCATCATGTTTTGCTGCATTATGTGATACATTTGTGGCACAACCATAATAGTAAGTTTTCCTCATTATAGACTGTTAATGAGTGAATTGCAGTAACAATAGCATTCAGCAATGACTTCTGTCTGTGACTGCTGGACTCTGCAGTTCAGGGTTAAATAAAAGCTATAACTGTGACCAGAAATTTTGTGAGGGAAAGAGGGACGCGCACAGCCCCCAAACATTTGCATGGACCATTCCCTCTTTATAGAAAGCCACACCTTTTCATAAAAAGTTACGCCCGCTACACCCAACTACTGTGTAACGGCTCTGGAAGAAAGCTAATTTAGGGGCTTGTCATCACCCAGCTTTTCTGGACATTACATAGACTATTCAGCATCCAGGAGAGCTGGGAGATGCTGCCAAACTGTGCCTGAATCTAAACCATTACAGTACAACTAATATTTCCAACATATAGCGACTGTATAATGGTAGGTACCAGTGTACACAGGCTCTGCAGACTATATGTCATCCCCACACAGTGACCATAACTGATTACAGTACATTTACATTTAAGGACTCACAGGTGATGTCGTTTTAGATCGGACTCATTCATTTCCCTTATTCTTCTCCATCTGGCCCAGACCATCATGACGTCTTCTCCAAGCCACGACTCATTCATGCAGAATTTACCACACAAATATTTTAGAATCTTGATTTTCCCAACACCTATATACCTACCTACTGAGGGTTTATATACCCATAATGGGGATCTATATAGAAAAGTTTGGTGACCTGATTTCCTATGGTAGAATAAACGGATGCCTGCTGTTGGGAATGGGAAGTCACCCATCATTTCTATATAGGCCTCAATAAGGTAGGTAGGTATATATGGCCCCCCCAGTAGATTATAGGTACATAGGGCTCCCAGTCTGTAGGCAGGTATATGTCATCCCCTCTGTAGGCAGGTATATGTCCCCCCATATTCTGTAGGCATATGTCTCCCAAAGGTATATGTCTCCCAAAGTCTGTATGGTAGGCAGGAATAGGTCCCCATAGTCTGTAAGGAAGGAAGGTATAGGTCCCCTCTAGCCTGTAGATAGGCATAGGTCCCCCATAGTCTCTAAGGCAGGAAAGTATAGGTCCCCCATAGGCTGTAGGGTAGGCAGGCATAAGTCCGTCATAGTCTGTAAGGTAGACAGGTATAGGTCCTCCATAGTATGTAGGCAGGCATAGATCTGCCATAGGCTGTAACGCAGCCAGGTGTAGGTCCCCCATAGTCTGTAGGGTAGGCAGACATAGGTCCCTCATAGTCTGTAAGCTAGACAGGTATAGGTCCATAGTCAGTGTTGGCAGGCACAGGTCCCCCATAGTTAGTGTAGGCAGGCATAAGTTTCCCATAGTCTCTGTAGGCAGGAATAGGTTCCTCATAGTCAGTATAGGGAGGTATAGGCCCCCTTAGTTTGTAGGTAGGTGTCAAGGATCCAGTTAAAAATAAAAAAATATCAGTATTCACCTATCTCCCCCGCTGCCCTATAGAGGCTTTCACTGCTCTGCTCTGTCTTCACGTGCAGGCAGCGTGACGTTATCATGTCGCACAGGCAGCATGATGACATTCTCATGCTGCCGGTGCTGGATACTTCGTAGGGATCTTCCAAGGTTACTTTGCAGAGCAGGGAGCACGTACTCTCTGTTCCGCAATAGCTTTCAACTGTATGTACTTCCAGAGGAGGCGCATACAACTGAAAATATCGTCACCGGCTTCCGGCAGTGGCCTAGAAAACTGACAATGTCTCACTGGGACATTGTCGGCATTGTGGGACACGGCGACAAAAAACGTGACTGTCCCGCCAAAAGCCAAGTACTCTAGAGAAACGTAAGCTGAGCTCTGGTTGCAATGCACAACAAAGAGAGTCTTACTGCTAGACAGTTTTCATGCATAAGGCCCTTAGCGTTTATCTGCTCTTGGCATCTACAGAGCTTCTGCTTCGTTTCTGTGGAATTACTAGGATCTATATAAATGTATTTATAAAAAAATTATTTATATTATATATTATTACATACAAACAGCTATAACATATTTTCCATGTATGATGCTTTTAAATAATGGTTATAGAGTTACGAAATAACAGTACTATACAGAGAACAAATATTACCATTACCCCTGACCATCTGGAGCCCAATGCTCATAGGGCCCCTGAACAACTGCCTAGTGTGGCCAATGGATAAGACAGCCCTGTGTCATACCTGTGATTTCTATATTTGCTATGAACTACAGCAGATGGGAGAGCATCTTCTAGGTGTGGTGATAACACAATTTTGGCTAGGGGTTATAAGTCCAAGATCTTTAGGATATGAGTCATTGCTGTGAACTATACACCATGTCATCACATATTTATATCCTGAAGTTGGCTGCATTTTTTTTCAAACCAAATGAGTTTCTGCTGAAGAACAATAAAAAACGTTTCTACATGTTTCACACGTACAGTGTCAAGGAAGAAGCAGCAAAGTAAATGAAGTCAGATATGAATAGGTACAAAATACACCATGGAAATGAATGCTGGGATTGTTGTGTGGCACATTACAGAACAATGCACTGCAGAGCTTCTAAAGCAACGTGAGGACAAAATGCTAAAAAACTACAGGGACAATTACATCTATTCAGACGTAGAAATGAGAAATATATTATGTGGGATCCAATTATGGTTTTTTTTGCACTGAAAATAGGTCTTAGTTCTTTCTAGGGATCGATATCAAGTGCATTTCTTCTCTCACTGTAGGTTGCTAAAACAAGCTAGACCTTAATCAGTTGTTCTTTCATACACTTGGGCATGTGGGAGTCATGCTGTGTACACGACAGAGAGCCTATTTGCAGCTAGCATAGATTTTCTAATATAAAATGAGGAAGATCTATGTAGCACTTTCCATTATAAAGCCATTGATCTGATTTGGTGATCACTTCAGTGTTGTTTAATTTGACTCCAATACCCTGTTATAAAGCTTCCGGGTTTCATAAAACAGCACTATTTTACAGTAATATAAATATATCATTTGGAAATTGCTTGAAAATTTAGAGAAAAGCACCCACAAACCTCCGCAAAGCTACCTATCCCCCTCAGACCTGAGATACAGTCACAGATTTTAACTGTAATTTCATTTTCAGGTTGGCTATATATACATGTTCAATGAAACGTGCAAAAGTCTTTGAATAGTGAAAAACTATTTTTTTCACTCTCAGGCTAGCTTTACATCTTTCAGAAGTTCTGTTATGAATCTGGATCTATTTTTCAGCTGACACCAACTGCGCCTGATGGACCCCATTGACTACAATGGTATCTTTTAGTTTTATGCTGTGACTTTCCTGCTATGGCGCAAAAAATGCGGTTGGTTTTCGGATTTGCCGTTGGCCCGTACAATTGAGTGTATGGGAATCCGACGGAAATCCTACTGCAATCCAACAGACTCCCGCGGAATGTACAATATGTTGCATATTCCGCCTGCTTTTAAAAACTGACGGTAAAAATAAAGCGTGCTGTATATTTTGCATTGCTGTCTATGCAGCACAGTGTACTGTTGGATTTTCAGTGGATTCAAAATACTTTTTGTGCTGAGTAGACATAGTCTTAGGCAGGCTCAGACTGGCCCACAGGGGAATAGGGGAAACCCCCGGTGGGCCCCTACGCATAGCAGACCTGTAGTTCATTTTTAACTGCATATACATCCTCAGAAGAAGCAAAAAAGCAGATAAAGAGAGGGAAAAAAAGAGGCAGAACATAGGAGGCATGTATAGTCAATTAAAGTAGCTGTAGGTGGGCCCCTAAAATCAACTCCACCTGTGGGCCTTAGGTACCCCAGTCCGACACTGGTCTTAGGCCCTTTATAGTGGTACTACATGTACATTTTATGGTCTGGTGGTCTTATTTTTCTTTTTGCATATTTTGTACTTACATGGTCTAGATTTGGATTTCCCTACCACAATGGCCCAATGAATAACATAAGTCGTGTCACTTTGCTTTTCCATTGATTTTTGTGGGTTTCTGAATTTATATCGTAATTCACCACTAAATTTTACACATTGCAGGTAATTGAAGTGCTGCTAATTTCTTTAGATATATGGAATTGTTCTTGTGACAAGGTATCCTATAAGAGTGCCCCATATCTGTAAAGGTGTGACCTATGGGATGTGCCGCCGTGTCTACATTTTCTCTTTTCACAAAATGTCAGAAGGTATTTTGTGCTGCACTGTTCCATTTTGCGGCTCTGTAAGCTAGGCACTTCTCTTGATACTGCCTGTAGTCAGTATCAATGCTGTTCTCTTAAAAGAATATAAAACCTAGCACAAATGGAGAGAGAATATATAGATTCAGATGGCACCTCTAAAAAAGGCATCTGAATTAATGTTACATCAACCTATGCTTTAGCACTGGGTTTCTCTACCAGAGCACGCCATAATGTAGAAATATAGTTCACCCCTCCATCTTTACATCTTGAAATGTGCTTCTTTATTACCTGTCTTCCTATACATTATATTTCTTTGTAGTTTCGGTCCATTACGACTGTATAAATCTGTTCTATCTGTTCCCATTGTTCTTTACAATACTTGTTTTCGTAGCACTTTGCCCTTCCCTTCCTCATTTTGTATCCAGATACTCTTTATAGCTTTAAATCACCAGTATCTTTCTTATTCTTTCAGTTCTATAGAAGAAATGTCTAAATCTTACAGCACTTAACTCCTCCGCCGCATAACCCAACCTCAGCATTCTGCAGGATCAAGCTATCAGCAGGTAATCTTTCAATACTCAAGTTTCACATGCTTTGATATTGTTTGCATATTACTGTTTCTATCACCAATATGAACAATTTAATTTCTAGGGAAGCAGCAGTAAATCAGGCTTTGTTTTATCTATATACAGTTCGCTATTTTTATATCATGAGTGCATGAAGATTTCCCTCTCGAAATGACCCTGAAGGAATCTAGATGGGCTTTTATGGACCTTCCAGATGTTCTAATGATACTGAACTATGGGGAACAATTTCACCCACAAAGTTTAGATCCAGGTCTCAAAATTACTTTGCCACATTCCTTTTTTCAGTTAACTTATTTGTCATACTTTTTCCAGCATTGGCTTGTAAAATAAATGAGCTAAGAAGGTTTTGCAAGGGCCAATTATCAGGCCCATGGGTGTTCGTAGGAATGCTCGTTCCCAATAATTGACCTGTGTAAAAAAACTGTCATTCAGTCTGTTTGCATCTTTTATGAAGCCTTAAAATCACTGATTGTCTGCAGCACATTTCTCTGTGTGAACAGGGGAGATGCTGCCGACAATAAGCAACAATTGTAAGGTATGGATAACTGTTCATGTGACTGTTCTTTGCCCAATAATTGGGCAGTGTGAAGGCTCCTGTTAAAGGGGTTTTGCCACGAAGTAAAATTGACGTGGGAAATTTGTACATTAAATAATAAACATTTTCACCATTCATCATTATTAAATTCTGGACCGTTTTTGTCTTAGCTGCTCCTTTAGTGATCCATTGTTTACAGCTCGTCTCCAGGGGAAACGACCAGGGCTGAGAGCTCCTCAGTCTTGGTCACACATGCTAAGACATCACCTCTCCTCTCAGGCAGCTACTGAGTGTTCAAACCTCAGCTGCTGTCATTCTACTCCTGTGTGCTGTACTCCTTAGTAATTAGTCAAACAGTGCAAATAAATTAAAAAAAAGAAACCTCAATCAGGTATGTGCATTGATAAAGAGAAATAAAATCCACGGGTTTTGGTTCCTCAAGGATTTGAACCGAGGCCCCCTTGTGCAAGGGGCAAAATTTTTACCCGATACAATGTAGCTACTTACGTTCTACACAAAAACAGCCTTTCAAAAGAGAAAAAAGGGCCCCTGGTGTGTCACCCGCAGGGTCCTGATTGCAATTCAAAAAATCACACACACCCCCTTCTGAGCACACAGAGCTGAAGGGGCGGGATGCAGGAGGAAATTAAAGAGATGTGACAAAAAATCTTTAACGATGCTGACAATTGCAAAAATATGTACTAATCTGCTTCAGTACTCCATGTAAAAGTAGCCTAAAGTCCCTCTGATTGACTCTTCTGGGTCTAATTTATTGGATGCAAGCTTTTACATGACATCCTAAATGCTCTCTTATCTAAAAGGCATTTATCCTATAAACCGTAATCATTGTAATTTATTATGAAATCATACACAATTAAATCCCATTATTATGAGAACCGAATATCATGGAACCCAAAGTTGCAGTGTGCATCAGCTTAGGTCGGGGGAAACCTTAAATCAGGTGGTTGTACAGAAACTGGAGCCATGCCTACTGTCCCCACTGCGGTGGGTGCTGGTGTGGATCCAAAGAAAAGAACACAATGGGGAAAGGGGGTCCCATAAGTCAATTTGGGGTTAAGTCTGAGGAATTTTGTGGACCAGGTACACTTTGGAAGTCTTGGCTGTCTTTCAATCAATGTTGGACATTTCTATAAATATAACACCAATTCAGAAACTGGTCCCAAACTGAACAGAGTCATTTTTATCCCGACAACAAAGCCAAATAGAAAATATAATGACACTCAAATAATAAACATGTCAATATTTTTATTCCAAAAATTAATAATTACAAAATCAGCATATGTAATCCGACTACAAAACTAAATCACTTTAAAAACAATTAAAACCACAAAATCCCCCCAAAAAAAAAAATACAGGTACATATCCTCCACTAATATCAATAGAAATATCTGGGAAAGGAATTGAAAATAGATAAAATAAATCAAGTATTATACAAGTTAAATGCATCAAACCAGTACAAAAGA
>JAODAL010027381.1:0-55063 GCA_025379985.1 Phyllomedusa bahiana
TGTGTACTTAATTTTTATTTTTTCTTTAACAAAATAGAGTTTTCCCAGAAATTTCAAAATGCTATTTTGTCTGTTGACATGATAAAAATAAAAAAAAGGGAAAACTACTTACCCCTGGACACTCTCTTTCCCCTTTGTGATTTCACAAGTTGCAGCCACAAGCCTCAGCAGTCACGTGCATATGATGTTGTGGCTTGTGATTGACTCTACCTGTCACGTGAATGATGAACATTCACAGCTATAGCCGGGTTCACCGGGACCCCCGCCGCAAGCATCCATAAGGTAAGTATGATTCTTTTCTTTTATTTTTCATCATGCCCCGACAGACGAACGAGCATTTTGGACTGCGGGAACACCCCTTAAAAGATTTTTATTACAATATTCTCTATTTCAATGGTGCTAACCAGGCATCCTCAAACTGCGCCCCCACTTTTGGGGAAAAAACCACAACTCCCAACATGCTTTTTTAAAAATCTTAACGTGGGAATGAGGGGTTGTGTTTTCCCAACAGCTGGAGGGCCGCCTTTTTAAAGGATGCGGGTGCTAAAATGAAAAGTTTACTGGTTCAATGGGTTTAAAAAACGCTTGGCCTCAAGGGAAGATATGCAGTGTAGAAACTTCATTGTTAAAAATCGACTGACTTAGGGAATAAAAGAAAATAATGAGAGCTTTATACATATGATTTTTTATATATATTATTGCATCTTTTTGTTCAGTCTTACCAGCTTCAATGCATTCTGGAGTTAAACAATAGCGTTCCTTGTTGTAATAAGCCCTTTGAGAAAATTTTTTAAAAAATAAAAGAAGTTTGCATTAGTTATCATCATGATGACATTTGGCAGAGTGCTGCATTCTGTAAAACACAAATACCTGCTTTGTGCACAGAACTGTAACGCAAGGAACATTCCCTTTTATGGTGATTACCATAGATACCGCAATCTGGTTCCCTACAAGTTTCTTGTTCTCTTTTAGAGCTATCAATTTACCTTGTGTTCTTTTTAATACAAATGTACTTTCTTGGCATCTTTAAACAAGTTTTTATTTTAGGTTTTTCCTTTTTTTTAAACTACAGCATATAAAGGGGGATTAAGGGCCGTGCAGACAAGACCCTTTTTTTCCAGGGGGTCCCCAAGTTACGTGTAACACCCATTAAAAAATTTAATATGGTGACTAATACCTTTTTATTGCAGGAAATTATGCAGAGTGATAGTTGGCTCCACTGTAACATTGTGTTTTCATGTTTCAGTAATTGTGCGGTTCTGACAATGAGTCAGTGGGAACGTGTGCCCTCATGCATCATGGGACCATGAGGTAGTAAGCAGGGACTAGTATAGGAAACCCTCTGCTGAACCATAATTCGTGTATATTTTGACAGTTGACCATTCTGTTTGTGCCCATGTATACATACAGCAGATGGATCCCCCAGGTATTTGGTATTGTGATATAAAAAGTTAGAAATTTTTTTCATCTACCAAAAACAAGGACTTATAGTTGTTTTTTTCCCATGGATTTGGATTTTCAAAATCCTCAAAAACTGACTATAAAACTATCCCTTCAAGGGAAAATCCGGGTCCACATGACTCAGAGGTCAGATTTCAAAACCATCGTTTTTTTTTCAATAAACTTAGAACATGTTCATTCTTCTGCCGTCTTTCGCTTAAATAATGGTAGAAAATTTACTATTTTTACTATTGAATTAATGGGATGGCATGAAAAAAGACCAGAAAGCTTTGTTGTCATTTTTTGGCCCATTTTCTAGTGTGGATTCACGTAAAAAAAACTTAATAGTGCTCCATGATGCACTGACTAACAAAAAACGATTGAAAAACCAAATCCGAAAAACAAACCAAAAAAAAAAAATACGACAACATATACGGTTCAAATGCACATCGAATTGTGATTCAGAATCCGATGAGTATTTTGTCATTTACCGTGTGGACGCAGCCTTAAAGGAAGAGACCCTGGCCTGTGTGAGGAGATGAGATGGGACAGTAGCTGGACCTGAGGAAACCCAAGACTGCTGACTAGACCTGCTGTGTTTGAAGAGAGTTATGGCTGCAGCCAATCCTTCTAATGGAATGCTTGGACTATGGAGAGTGAGTAACATGATTCCTGACAGTTCATGAGGGGGGATTAGTGACCCCTGGGATTTCAGGGATATCTGTGATGTAAAGGACAAGAGAGACATCAGTGTCATCTAAGTCAGTAGCACTTATACAGCACTGATCTACAAAGCAACATGCCCTAAAGCAAAACTAGTGTGTCACATCAGAGGAAGTGGTGCAGTGGGCCCTGACTGCCACCCAGCCCACTATCCCTGCCTATTTGGCATGCTGTCCTAGGAGGCAGACCCCAACTAGACGATAGCCCCTACGCTGCTAAGTGCAGGGCCGTCAGGGAAACTCAGTGTTAATCAGTCCAGGTCGGTAACGGTGCGGGAAATTAGAAGCCAAGAAACGTAAGCCAAGCGGATGGTCAGGAGCAAGCCGGAGTCCAAACACGGTCAGGAGCGCAGTAAAAAATCGGAGGCAACAAGCGAGGTCAAGAAACAGGCCGAGGTCAGAAATACAGGCGAATAACAACAAACAGGAAAAGCAGGAAACAGCAAGGGGAACACCTTTGACAGGCAAAGCCTGGAGGAACTAAGGAGGTTTAAAAGGTCTGCCCTGACGCCACCCCTGCAGCTGATTGGTGCAACGTCCGAGCCCTCCGAGAGACACACCCTCTGTTGGGAGAGGCTGCAGAGCTGTCACTCCTGGCTCAGGAGCAGCACCTCTCCCAGGGTGTGGTCCCTGGCCAGACCTATTAACCCTCGCTGGTCGTTGCCCTAAACGGATGGAAGGCTGCCCGGACGAACATATCCTGACATAATGGCTGAGATTTGTGCACCCAAATTCACTCCATTTAAGAAGGAGGATAACTGATACTAACCAAAACAGAATCCACCAAGGTACTGAAGGAAAGCAAATTTGCATACTTTTTCCCATAGACAATTGCTTTTAAAATAAGTCTCTATGCCCTAATCTCTCTTTAATGAGAATCAGAATCCCACCACCAAGAGATGTCCAACAGTTAATATTAGGCTGGCCAGTTAATGAATTTAAGCATGTAGCCGGAGCTGGACCCCATAACAAATATCCATTAGAAAAACACAGATTAAGTTCTGTTGAATTGATATATACAGTAGTAAATAATTGTTATGTGACCATATTATCTCCCTAAAGAATATTATATGGGTTTTTTTCACTTTCTGTGGTTATACTGTGCTAGTGTATGAAGCACATTTCTAGTTCTGCTGAAGCCAAAGCACACCATATGTATTTATCATAAGGCACTCAAAGAACTGTCATCTCTACAGAGTACAGCTCTTGAAAAGATTTTTTTCTACAGTCAATGGCAGTATAAATAATGAATATTTGTTCCCATCACACTATAAAGAAGAAACAGAATAAGTACACATGTCGGTGATATCACTTCTACCACTCATACAAACAAAATCAAACTAATTATCTTGCGAGTCAACACATCAGGAACATATCTGTAAAAGGTTTTTAAGTGCAAACATGATACATTTACATCAGGTACATGACTATATTATTAAAACAGAGATGGCTTTTTTTCAGGTTTGCTGATCTGCAATTTGCAAGTTGAGTTTATTTCCAATTTTGCAGCTATATTTTAACTTTTATGGCATAAATAGGAACTTATGTTGAAACTTGCATTGTCTTTTCTGGTCAATTGCAGTTTTTAGCAAATTTACAAGTTGGCAAAGGGGTAAAATTTCCTAGTTTGCCACAAATTTATTTGTATCATTTCAGAAAAAAGAAAAGCTCCCAGCAATAGCAAGTCATTTTTTTTTAAATGAAAAATTTGCATATAAGTTGATAGTTGGTTTCACTATTGTGACAGGAAGGCAACTGATCGAAGAGTGGGTTACATATTATTTCATAATGAAGCCAATGACATGGTCATTTTTATTGCTCATTAGTTATCATAATCTATGGACTGAACAGAAATATTAGCTAGAAACAATATATAGTTTTGCACATCAAAAAACATTTTTGAAAAAAATGAGCATAGGTGCACACTGGTGCGGCTGTAATATACATACACATTCCAATATCAGCGGCACACTATAAATTAGAGAAACTATCAAAGGGGACATAGGAATTTTTGAAAAAGCATTTCTGCTATCTATGATACATGAAAAATTTGTGAGGTTCTTAATTCACATTTTTAATCAAAACTGCTTAAGCCACCTCTGAAACGTCATCGGAACTTCAAATGCTGGTGGTCCTACACTATTGTTACACTATTGTTACCTCTCTTTTGGATCCTGTTCAGACCTTCATACTTCAGGGAGTGAAGGCACTAGCTTCTAAATACACTGCATTGATTTAAAAACCTGTGAAGGTGGGTGGAGTGCAGAAAACCAAAATGGAGGCAGTCACTCCTCCCTATACAAGCTAGAAACAATATATGGTTTTGCACATCAAAAAGCATTTTTGAAAAAAATGAGCATAGGTGCACACTGGTGCGGCTGTAATATACATACACATTACAATATCAGCGGATCACTATAAACTAGAGAAACTATCAAGGAGGACAAAGGAATTCTTGAAAAAGCATTTCTGCTATCTAGGATACATGAACATTTTTTGAGGTTCTTAGTTCACATTTTTGATCAAAACTGCTTAAGCCACCCCCGAAACAGAACAGAAATATTGGACAGAGTGGTTGTATAACATTTTATGGTTGGGTTACCAAGAGACATAGGGACACGTTTATCAAGGTAGTTGTGCCAAAATTCTGTTGTACATGCTTTATACAACATTTATCATGTGTTTTAGACACATGCTACGTTTCAGCTCCTCCATGGAGCCATTTTCAAGCACCATGGCTAAACAGAGGAGCTGAAACATAGCATGTACTGACTTGGGTTATTACATTTTGCTTTTTTTTATTTTTGGTGGTGCTGCTTTCTTTGCTTTTGAGGTCTTTACTTCTAAGCTTGCACACCTTGATTATTTTGTTTATATTCTAGCAGTGCAACTTAGAATACTCCTTTGGAATGTATGGATACTGAGAGATAACATCAACTGTGCTACATAAAGTCTTCGTGTAACCCAGGCCTAAAAGATGTGGAATATATAGACTATCTAGCAGCAAGACTGTCTTTGTTGCCAATAGCAACCAATCAGAGTTCCCCTTTCATTTCATATAAGGCTCTGGAAAAATAAAAGCTGAATTCTGAATGGTTGCTATGGGCAACAAAGACAGTCTTACTGCTAGATAGTCTATATATTCCACATCTTTTTCATATGTAAGGTCCATTGTGTTCTACAAAAAGCCAGATTCCAGATCTATCCTATGGGCCCATACTTCTACAATCTGATTCCAAATTTCTAGAAACTTATTCCTGATAAGATTGTTGCTGGTCGCACTTCATGCTACATTATTGTAATATTAGAAATGCTTCTGGGGAGACTAAAGTGTCTCATTAAAAATCATGGCATTCAGCATTACGGCCAAGGAGCCACCATACTGAGGATTATTTAGGTATAATTAAGCAATGATCTTTTTTTCCATTGAAAAAATCTTTTGTGGAATCTGTGGCAAAAACCTGAGGCATACCTTTGGATTTATGCCATGGATTAGGCACATTTCACTCCATGTCAGAATAAAATCAGTGCATTAGTCCATGGTTTTTATACCAATTGCACATGAAAAAAAACTCAAAGTCAGTGTGGACATTGATTTACAAATCTTGACATTTAGGCCGTATCAAGGCCGTATTTTTTAACTACAACCTAAAGCTGACAGTATAGGTCAAGCAGACCAATGAAATCTCTGAATATTACTTAAAATAAAATCAGAAGACAGAATAAAAATAAAGCACAGAGTTTATATAATAATGAGTTCAAAGAAGAGAAATAGAGTGTGATAGTAATCAAATAGTAAATCCCAGCTGTAAATTTGATAGGTTCTAGATTAACTCACAAAAC
Source organism: Phyllomedusa bahiana (assembly GCA_025379985.1). Classification (NCBI taxonomy): domain Eukaryota; kingdom Metazoa; phylum Chordata; class Amphibia; order Anura; family Hylidae; genus Phyllomedusa; species Phyllomedusa bahiana. Next base: position 6,006 of record JAODAL010027381.1, read on the forward strand.
CTAATTATGGAGCACACGTTCTCATGCATAAATTAAAGTTTGAGGTTCTAATTAGATAGCCACTGAACACCCTATCAGTTCTTTTATGTTGAGCGTAAAGCCCGGTTTCCCTGTTGAGCAAAGCAAATTCAATATCATCATCTCAATGATGTCATTATACATTTCTAGGCAAGGCCACACTGAGATAAAAGAACAGCCCTGGCACTAAAACCCTACAAGTCCACATGCCACCTTCCCTCTTCCCCTCAAAAAATAAAGCAAAAGCGAAATATAAAACAATAGACTGACATGATGCTTTCTTCTAGCCATGACTTGTCTCTGCAGAATTTGCCATAGCAACATATTAGGCTCTTAATTTTTCCAAGATCTTCTCCACCTCTACATAAACTCCCCATTCAAAGTGTCTTAGACAGTAATAGTTCCTCCTTTGGTACTAGTTCCCCAGATGGCAAAAGTTGTACTCCGCTACTATTTTTTACCACACAGTAATATTGTCCCTTTTATTCTCCTAGTTGTCAATTAGTAAAAAGTATAAAGCACAAGCGTCAATATAAGAGAGAGCTGCTGAAAAAATTTCAAGGGATTACTCTGCCTGTTTCCCAAACTTTAATTACCAATTATATATAGAAACAAATGACACCAGTGCTAACTCTTCTATATGTCTCCCAACTCAATGTAGCAACTTTCCAGAAAATAGAATAGCTCAACAATCACTATTGATTGAAGCAATGGTAAACACCTGATCCAAGTGGTTAGTCCACAATCAGCTCTTCTACCCTAATCAACTCCGTATCTCACAACTAAAGGTCATTATAAAATATACATAAAAGCACCAAAAATTACAAGAACTCTTGCAACGTACCTAAAAGCTCATTCCATAAACTGTATCCGATCCCCTTTTTGCTCCTTCACCTTAGTAACACCCTTTTTCTGTGCCAAAAAAATAAAAAAAATTCTCATACTCACCTAACCCTGTTTCCACAGTCTTTCTGAAGCTTCTTCTAGTCTGTGCTGGTCTCTCATATGCCTCAGGCCTAGCTCATGGCTTTGACCTAGGAAAGGAAAGCACAGACTGGGTGCATGCTGAGGAGGTCAGTGGCTCAGCACAGGCTTGGAGCCATGTACTTCCGAACCATGATGTCAAGCAACAGTTATGTAACTGCTCTAGTCAATCAGTTGATGCACCAGTAATAAACCAACTGCTGGCAACCAAGAGTAAACAGGAGAGTGGGGAAGACCGCAGGCAGCATCAGTGCTTGAATGGCTGTGAGTTGCAAGGTGAGTATGACTTTATTACAGCATCATCTTAAATGTATTTATCTAATATACGTAGACAAATCCTTTAAGCAAACATGACCCGCTAAATTGAAAGCCGATGTAAATTTAACAAATGAGTGGCAAAGGACAGGCCGAGGCAATAGGATTTGGCAGGCAGGGCCATATTTACCATAAGGCACTGGAGGGCCAGTGCCTATGGCAGCTTCAGGAACATCAAGCTATTTGTATATATGGTTATATAGCCTTTAGCTTTAATCCTTTTGTCTATAATTTTCTTTCTAATCTCTTGAGACAACTCTTTCATTTACCTCCTTTGGTTTAAGTTCAGTGTAGTACACACCATGATATCAAATAGTACAGTGACTACTTTATACCCTTTAAATATGCAGACTAACTGAGTACAAGTTTGAAGACACATGTGATGCTAATTACAGGATACATCTTAGTTCAACAAGTCCCTATGGTCAAACTAGTTTCAATCATTTCTAGGGGTGCCATAATTTTTGTGCAGGCAAGTTTTTAGTTGTTTTTTTTTTTTTTAATTTCTCGATTAAACCTCAATTCTAAATCAATCTCTGATTTTCATTAGTTGATTTTCATAAAATCTAGATTTATTATTACTTTTGTTGGTTTCAAGTTATTACAGTAAACATCGTGGATTTTTCTTTCTTTAACGGAAGGGTACCAAAATTTTGTGTAAAAGTCACAGTAACTACACTATATAAATGTTTGTACTGTATATACTACCTGGCAGTAAGCTCACAAATCCTCAAACTGGCACTGAAATGGTTACTATGAGTGGGCACATGCTGTGCTTTTAGGCATCAATGCTAAGACCATTAATTGGTTGCTGCAGTCATATGTATACACAGCACGTAATGCTGTCAGCTTTTAAACAAAGACCGTAGGAGGAACACCAAAATATAAATGAGCTGCATCAATAGGGAACTGAAGATGTAAGTACTAATTTGAGGTTTTTTTTATCATTATCTAAAACACTGCATATTGTTAGGGTACATCCAGACAAGAAAAAACAACAAAAATCAATATGGGATACAAGAAGGATCATACACAAAGGGTCACCAAGAAAAACTGAAAAATAACGTGTATTTTAAACTAAGGGCTACATGTCCCAACACGCCAATGCCAGTTTTTTGGTCTATTTTGCTCCAAAACCACTTTTGACGCTATATTCTCAATGTAAAGGAACTGTCGTACCCAAAATGAGGGTTTTTAAAACTCGGGCACGACACTCGAAATGCACCTAAATATGGTGCGCTGGCTCCCCGGGTTTCGTGAATGCGCCAATTGAGGCGCTTTACTTAGTTAGCGCCTCCGTGCGCAAGCCATTACTTTAACTAATGAAAATGCTATGCTCTGCGAGTTGCGCAATAACCTTTTTTGACGTGATGTGCTTTTTTAGGGAAATAAGTTTTCATCAAGGTTTTCCTGACGCCCATTTTTTAGAGAGTATTGACTTTCGGGCGCACTTTACATGATTTAATGCACCTAAAACTGGCATGGATACGCCACTTTTCGGACATGTCGCCTTTAATGTTTACTAATATTCAAGAAAAAGAGAACAAACACAAAAAAAGAAACAAATAGAGCCTAAACAGATAAAGAGGGACTAAATTATCCATCAATACAACGGTCGTACTTAAATAAGATAATGTTGAGGAAAACAACCAACGGGTATGTCCTACACACGCCCTACTTGGCCTGTTGTACCTTAAGCCTAACTTCAGGGTAGTCGCCCCAAAAAGGGCGTCCCTGGCCGTATCTTTTCCTTCACACACACTTAGCCTAAGAACAACATATCCAAAAACAATAAAAACCCAACATGTTTCGATGCCCCATAAACATCTTTTCAGGGACAGATGTTGGAAACAATATCTTAAACTACAGGAGATCTTTGTCCAAAGCTGATCAACCGACCAGAAATATAAACATAAGTTTGTGGGTAGATTTTCCACTCAAAAATAGGTTGAGGGTATGATATCCACTCAACAGATACTAAGTTGAGGGTATGGTGACCACTCAACAGTGGAAGGAATGACGCAATTAATCAGAGGGGGTGGTTATCAGATAGTAAGCATAATTATACCTTAATGCTTGCACATTTTTAAGTTAATCACCTAAGGGTAAATCTAACCCCAGGAGTCAGTACAAATTTCCTATGGTCAAAAAGACCCTAACCAAATACCAATATTTATCATTCTACTCGCATAATATATAGATAGTAAAAAAATGCAACATATGTTTGTGTATAAACAGATAATTAGATGTTAGGGCATTAAGAGTAATTTTTTCCGACAGATTTACAGTCAGAAACACGTCCCATCATTATTTTTGGGTTCTAGCGGGTTTTTTGTCCAAACACAACCCAAAAAAATTTTGGACACATTTTATAAAAGGTTTTTAGCTATCCGCATTAGTAAATCTTCCGTGTTGAATACAACCAAAGAATGAAAATGTTTCAAGTTTTTTTATGTTTAAAAACCAATCAACGATAGTACACACTGTAAGAATTGTAACGCACATTTTCTATTGAGGTCAATGGGGATGTTTTATTTTTGGTTTTAGCGGTATTTTTCCCTTTTTTTAATCAGTCAAAAACCACCCCATAAAACCCCAATTGAAAATCGAGTTGTAGTTCTACCCGGATTTTCTTTTAGGTTGCCTTTAAAAAAAAACAGTTTTTAAAAATTTGGAACTGTTCATTTTTAGGGAAAAAAACAGTAGGTAAAAATGAAGCTGCGCAAAAAAACCCTTTTTTGCTACTGGCTGTAAAGTACTTACACTAATAACAACAACAAATACTGTCATGGTGTAAATTGACAAACCTTGCAATTACAGAAATACATGCAGATGCTGCAGACCTGTCTAGATATCTCGTTACTAGTTGTCCATGGGATTGCAGGTCTGCAAATCTGCTGCATTATTGTAATTCACTTTGAGTTTTTAAAGTTCACATAAGAAACTACAACAAATATAGCTCTGCTACTTCTGGACATCCCATAAACTTGTCTGATTTAATATGTTTGTGTTATTAATCTCATAAGAAGATAAAGTGATGAGGTGACAGTGACCATGTGACGTGCAATGAGCGGTGAAGAAATAAAAGGCATTTAGCAGTGTAATGTGATTGTGGTTGGTAATGTGGTTCTGTTGTCTTCTACTGTGTGAACTTCAGCCTGGCACAGATTCTGCAGAGCGATGCAGAAAGCTCTTGTCATGTGTGGTGCGTTTGATGTGATTTCTGAAGAGCACTTCCTGTCACAAAGCCCGATTATCTGCTACATTACTTCAGATAGGGTCAGTCACGCCTCAGGAGACTGAAAAAATATTTTGACAGGCATAGAATGTGCCACAATAAGGGTCATTCATCAAAGACTCCTACATGCAAAGCAAGGCCAGAACCTGAGGCACAGGCAGTGTACTGGAAGTAGATACCTGTCTGCTTTGTCTATAGCATAACTTTTACTAGTAAGTCATTCAATTATTTGGGTTTCAATTACTTATTCCGTTCAGAGCATTGCTTGGTATAGAAGCATAATACATTGCATTCATATCTCCTTCTTATAGCTGCTACATACTGTACATAGGTGTAAAAATACACTGTAAAAAGCTTCAAACATATATAATTCATATCCAACTTCCGAGGAAAGGGGGCCCTATAGCACAGCCCTTTTAAAACCATCACAAAAATCAGATAGTTGAATGGACTTCCAGAACCCCACTTATCTTGTGACTAAAGGTGTCCTGTTTCTCGTAGTAGGCACATGGTCACTCTCCATAGATGTATAAATGCATGGGAGACAGGAAAACCTAAAAGCATGAGTACAGACATGGACAAAATGGTTGATTTCCTTCTGTTAAAGAAAGAAAAACGATGATCAGGGAAATAACTTGAAATCGTCAAAACTAATAATGAATCTAAATGTACTGAAAATCAATGAATGAAAATTAGACTTTGCATTTGAATTGTGGTTCAACCAAAAAATTGAAAAAAAAAAGACTCTGTGATAGATAAAAATGATGGTAGCCCTAGAAAAGATTAAAAATAAAATTACTATAGGACAGGTTAAACTAAAGTGTGTCCTGAAATTAGCATGACAGGTGCTGTCAAATTTGTAATCAGTCAGTCTGCTTATTTAGAGGGTGAAAAGTAGTTACTTTTGACAAAGTCCAACATAGTCAGCTCACCCTCTGTGAGTATCACATGGAGAAGCACAGGGAGGTAAGAAGCAACCTTTGACAAAACAGTCCAAAATAAAGCTTCAATCCGGGTGTTGAATAAATTCCAAGATTTTATTAATCCTCCATATTAAAAGCGTACATAGTTACAGGAACACCATCATCACGCTGATGCATTTCGGAACATCTCCTTAGTCATAGCGTGATCACTAATGCAACTCACTGCAATATTGATTATTCATTCTTGGGAACAGGAGTACTTCTTTGTTTGTAATATTTGTGTAGTTTTTACAGCCTTATGTTATTATTTGTAATGCAAGGGTTAATTTTATCTAACCATGTGACTGTGTAGTGGGGTTTAAAAACTCAGTGAGTTGCATTAGTGATCATGCTATGACTAAGGAGATGTTCCGAAATATGTCAGCATGATGATGGTGTTCCTGTAACTATGTATGTTTTTAAGTCTTGGAATTTTATTCAACAACCAGATGGAAGCTGGATTTAGCTTTATATTGAAAAGTAGTTACTGTGCTGTGTGATATCATGGTGTGCAGCACATTGAACATGGGCCAAAGGAAACTAAGGAAAAAATTATAGACAAATATGTTAAAGGCAAAGCCTATAAAGAGATCAATGGCAAACTCAAAAGTCAAAGTACGTCAATGTCAGATCACTCCACCCGTCACTGTCTTTGCTGAAGTGTACTCAATTGATGAATACCAAGCAGAAAAAAAACGTTGAAAGCAAATCATAAAGTGCAAATGATTGAAAGCCAAAGTATGTCCTGACAGCCACAAAGCTTCTGGGAGAATGTCCTTTGCACAGATGAGATAATAATTGAGCTTTTTGGCAAGTCACATTGGCTCTTTGTTCACAGATGCAAAAATGAAGCATGAAATGAAAAGAACATTGCACCTACTGTGAAACATGGATGAGGCTTGGTTATTTTTTGGGGGTGTCTTGAATCTGTGCAGGGTACAATGAAATCTCAAGACTATCAAGGCATTCTGGAGTGAAATGTGCTGCCCAGTGTCAGACAACTTGGTTTTAGTCGCCTGTCATGGGTCCAACAACAAGATAATGACGCAAAACACAAAGCTAAAAACATCCAAGAATAAGAGCAAAGCATTGGACTATTTTGAAGTGGCTTCTATGAGCCCCGATCTAAGTCCTATTGAAGGATCTGAAACATGCAGTCTGAAGAAGGCACCCTTCACATCTGAGACTGCTAGAGCAGTTTGCTCACAAGGAGTGGTCCAATATACCTGTGGACAGGTGTAAAGGTCTCATTGAGAGTTACAGAAATTGTTTGCAGTGATTGCATCAAAAGTTTGTGCAACAAAATATTAAGTTCAGGTTACCATGATTTTTATCCAGACCAATATCATTAGTTTACATTTCAGAATTTTATGATTGAACCACAATTCAAAAGCAATGTCTGATTTTTATTAGTTGATTTTCAGTAAATTTAAATGTATTATTACTTTTGTCAGTTTCAAGTTATTTCAGTGACCGTTGTGGGTTTTTCCCAACAATTTTGTCCACATGTTTAAAGCCAAACCAGTGGAAGATTAGAGCATGGGCATAAAGCAGGGATGCACCACTTTCTCTAGTCCAAAGGCTGCATTGTCATATTGTACCTTTCCCAATGGCCATAGTAAATCTTAAAGGGGTATTCTCCATCGAAAACCTTTATGACACATGTAGTTTGTAAATACTCAAAATGGTTGAAAAGTTTTTATTCCACTCCTAGGATTTCTAAAAGTCAGTATGATGGTCGAGAGTTACCTTTTTTCATTGTGGTTTTGTAGGGTTACTGTAATGGCTGTTTCAATTCTATAACCTACAAATGAGAGAGCAAAATACATGTATGGCCACCTATCCAACTCCTGTCCTACATTCTGGAGTTTCAAATATTTCAAAGTTTTTATGGTATATCTTATGGATATGCCATGATGTCTCAGAAATGAACACCCCTTTAAGGTAGACATCCAGGTAAAATTGCTGGTCATATACTAAGGAAAACACAGAAACAGTTTTGCCTAGATTGCTGAATGAGATTTCTTAAAATAGTACACACAATCTGAAAGTGTCTGCCATACGGTGCCCATCATACATTGCCCACCATAACAGTGCCATCAGTGAAATGCGACTGTCAAAAGACACTTATTACATTTGAAGATTCAAGAAAAAGACAATGTATATCAGTTCTGATGACTGAGAGTTGCACAGACGGAAGCTGTGTGCCACTTATGTCTACTGGGACACAGGTTGTGTACCCCTGGCCTAAAGTATCCATCATTCAATCTGACATTGCTATCTTTAAGCTACATGGCAATGTGCCAAGCAGCTTATATTAAGTACCCTCTGCTCATCAAAAGACTGCTACATCCCTTTGAGGTTTCAAAAACTGATCTGCTCAATTATAGATAGGACTGTGTGGCTGTAGAGCTAAAGCATCATAGTCCTCTATGACCAGTGTGGGAGAAAACAGGTTACAGTCAGGACTCTGCTGAAATTTTAGAAGGTGAGTAACCACTGGAACCCATGTTTACTGGAATAATCCCCTGTCATAGACCACATAGGATTTGGACATTAACCCTTCCACTGCCCTGGACCACCAGGAATTTGGAAATTAATATTAATGCCTACCCTGCCCTACACTCCCAGGGATACTGGTACTATACCTTTTGGTGCCCCAGCAAATAGTGATGCAGACATTAACCAAGTTATTGCCAGACCTCTGGGGATGGTGTCAATAATCTTCGCACTGCCCTAAACTTCCAGAAATACTGCTATTAACCACTTCACTGCTCTAGGCCTATAAACCTAACAACTACTCTAACTAGTTACAACTAATTATCTGGCATTGTACAGCAATATTTAATAGCTGCAGTTTTGGATTGCCTAGTTTAGAGGCAACAGTGCCAGGTCCCTAACTGCCACACTCAGTCCAGAAACAAGAACAATAAGTATACCTGTTAGGTTTGCAGTCTAAATATTTTCTTGTCTGGTCTAGGGTCTGAATTCATTCCAGGCTCTGCCCTGGGGCGTGATTTTTTTGGGGGGGTTCTTGTTAGGGAACTGGTTTATTTTGTGGTCTTTGGCCTGAAAACACTTAGGCTTCCAGAAGGGAACCTAAAATACTTTTGTAACAAAAGTCTAGTCAAAGTCTCTGTGAGGTCCACTCCTGTTTCCCAATATTTAGTAAGTAATGATTGGACACTGTCAGTATATGGGAACACCACCTTAAAAAATTGGGTAACACCCAATTCTTGAAAGCAGAACAAAAGTCTTATTGTACTGTTTAACTAAAAATAAATGTGCAAGCACAGAAAAGTGGTGGTGACTTTATACGTAGCATGGCAGGGGAGGCCTAAACTTAGGAAACAGGCCATGGTTTATAGACCTTTTATTTAATTCACCTATGAACCCAACACAGCCAGATATTGCATCTTAAGGGCCTCTTTATTTTTAAGATTGGTGGTTTTTTTCTTTTTTTTAATAGTACTTTTTTATTTTCTTGTTCCAACAGGCCTTCATAAGCATTGTGGTGGCACTAAATGGGTCAATTGTTTGAAATGGACGTCCTTCTGATACCATATGTCGCAGTGGGTGTGTTACCGTGTTTTATGGCTGTTATCCCCTAAGTAGTCATATGTGCTCAGTGTTAGTCCATAGCAAAGTTCCTTTACCTGCTTTAACATCATGGTTCGTTAATTGATTTATATTATTATTTAAGATTTGTTATTAAAGTGGCTACCTCAGTAAGACTTTAGTAACCACATGTGCCTCAGTGCAACTCTCAAGATAGCATGTTTGTGTCTCTATAGCACCCTTTCTCTTAATGTATTATAACTTTCCCCATTGGTCTCCAGTGACTATGTTGTTCTTTCTTTATGTTAAATGAGTTTTGCCACAATTTTATTTCATACCTCCTGCATCCAGTTCTTCAGCTCTGTGTGCTCAGAAGGGGGCGAGTGTGATTTGTTTGAATTGCATGTCATGTGACCCTGCAGGATGACATCACCAAGCCTTTCCTCTGTAGTCAATGAAAGGTCTGTTTATGTATAGAATTGTAAGCAGCTACACTATAGCTCAGAGGTAACATTATTGCTTTATAGCACAAGGGTCCTTGGTTCAAATCCCTGCAGGAACTTAATCTGTGGATTTTTTTTCCTCTTCATCAATGCACATACCTCATTGAGGTTTGCACTGTTTGACTTATTATTAACTAGTCCAAAGGACAGGAGAACAATGACAGCACCTGGGGATTGAACGCTCAGTAGCTGCCTGAGAGGAGAAGTGATGTCTGAGCATGTACGACCAGGGCTGAGAGCTCCTCAGTCCTGGTCGTATCCCCTGGAGATGAGAAGTAAACAATGGATCACTAAAAGAGCAGCTAAAACAAAAACAGTGCAGAATTTTTAGTAATGATGAATGGTGAAAATGTTTATTATTTAGTTTTCAAACTTCCCACGTCAATTTTATTTCGTGGCAAAACCCCTTTAAGTTTAGGTTTTTCAGCCATTCAGGTTTTACATCACTGATATACAATGATGTAGTTAATGTGAAACAAAATATGAGATTGCTCTATTGAAGATTGTTGTGTTTCCAAGCTTCCACTGAAATTCACCTGAACTAAGCAAGTTGGCTGTGGGTCTACTTTATCTCAATCTGCGACATTCAAGAACCCTACTACAGTGCAATCGATGCAATGTAAGCCATGTAAGTGTGTAACAAGCCATTGCACATATGTATGTGAGTGATTTCCCTTCCATTATCATTCTTTTTTTAAGAATAATTAATTGAGTAATTGAAAGTGCAAGCTTACAAACTACCTTGCTTCCTTCATCAGCCATTATACAAAACTTTAAATGTGAAAACCAAACTTGTAAACTGTATGTAAAAATCATACATTTCTAGGCAAAATATCAGACATTAAAATATTTTCTCTATCAGACACATGAGCTTACAGAATAACAGCAATTTTTTTTTAAGATGGAGACTTGCAGAGAGGCAACTCTCTCTATGGATTGTGTAACTGTATTGGCTTTTAATTCCTAGTCATGTTTTAAGGCTCTTGAATGGGTTGGATGTGACTTTAACAAATGCTACTTCCTGTAGGTGGCACTAGAGTCCTAGTTCTTTTCCCTAGAGCTTATCTGAATATTTAAATTTTAGTGGAATGTTTCTGGCCTGTTAGCCTTCATCCACCTTAATAGTTTCTCTACCTACATTAAAACCTTACTCATTCTGCACTGAAGATGGTTAAACATTGCAAAACAGCTGTCTGAAGATGGGAGACTCTCTGTATGGAATGAGTTACTGGCTTGGCTTTAAATTCCTAGTCACGTTTTGAAGTCTCTTTAATGGGTCGGATGTGACTTTAAAGAATGTTACTTCCAATAAGTGATGCAAGAGTTATAGCTCTCTTGCCATAAGCTTATTTGAATATTTAAATTTAGATGGAGATCATTCATGGGTTGAATGTCTCTACACACCTTTATGGTGTGTCTCCCTAAGGAAAAACTTAACCCCATCAGAGCTGGGATATTTTTAAGGCAGTGTTGCCAAAACAGCAGCTCTCTAGCTGTTAAAAAATACAACTCATAACACAGCCTGCAGCCTGTTAGAAGTTGTAGTTTTGCAGCAAATGGAGAGCCACAGGCTTGGAAACATTGATCCTCAGAATGGTGTAAATGATTCTGAAGACTGTTTCTATATGGAACATGCACATATGCACTTTTGATTGCACCATAATTTGTATTGCTAGTATTGCTCACAAATACACAACACTAAGGTCTAGTAGGTTATTTTTAAATTATCTAATAACAAAGACTCTAGTTAAAAGTGATTGGTGCTGGATTTAGCTCCAAATGGGTTTTTCATCTGCTGGACCTTTGAGGCTCATTATCAGATTAGTAGCAGGGTCTCCAGAGGATGCCCTGGTGCTCTGCTGGGCGTGCTTAGCACTGTTGCCTTGTAGTGCTGGGGTCTCGCCTTTAAATCCCACAAAGGACAACATATGTGAGTTTGTATGTTCTCCTTTTGTTTGCATGGGTTTCCTCTTAGTACTCTGGTTTTCTCAGACTCTAAAAAATACTGATAATCACATTGGGACCACATTGGGAATGACAATCTCTGTGTAGCGCTGTTGAACATAACAGGACAATGTTAATGAGTTAGATTTAAAAAATTATATAAACTACAGCAATTAAGGAACTAAGATTATGGCTAAATATTTGTCCATGATCAAAGCCTCTTCAGGCAGAACTTTCATACAGACTTACATGACAATAACATTTTCTACTGACATCATAGTGACATAAAGGGCAACATGTATGAACGGGGCCGCGCCAGATATCTGGCATCTTTTCAGCCCTGATATCAGGTGCAGCACAGTTCATACATTTTTAAATCTCCCGTGCGGGAGGCGAGGCGCACTAGAACCGTAGCAAAGCTATAGATTTCTAGGCGCACTACAGCTGGAACAGGTAAACCACTTTTAAAGTGGTATACCTGAGCCAGAAATGTTGCCCTATCACTAGAATGTGCCGGATTTAGGACCCACTGTAGAGCGGGGTCATAAATCAGGCGCATTCTATGCCTTACTTATGTGCATGAAATTTGCCGTTCACAAGCCAAATTTCATGCATGTCGCCCAAAATGTCTGTCTGGAATTTATATGTGAATTTATAGTCTCACTACAACCATCATTTATGTTACAGCCATTCCTGTAAAAATGGGAAGAATTATTTCTGTAATTGCCATACATAATATCCATGATCAAAGCTCTGCAGAACTTTTTTACACCTGACACTTGTGAATGGAGACATAACAGCTTATTTCCGTATCATGTGTCGGTTTCCTACTAACTCTGATCATGATTACTATCTGCTAACTGTAAACACCCTATGTACCTTTAATATTAAAACAGCTTATATCCTTCATGTATCAGAAGTAACATAGTAAATACGTTAAAGTTTTGGCTAGAAATGTAGGATTCTGTTTTCTAACATAGCTAATAAACACAGACAAGCAATTTGAAATCTTGTACTTTTATTCTTTTCAGTTAAGCAATAAAAGGCGTCCACACGGCCGGTTAAAATATCGGCCGGATTCTGATTAAAAGAATCCGGACGGTATTTTGACATCTTGTACGTGGTTTTGGGGGACAGTTCTGTCCGTGGTTTGTGGATCTGCCCGTTCCCCTCAACCACTCACATTTTCATGTTCTGCCTGAAAACCGGGCAGAAGAATGAACATGTTCTAAGTTTTTAGGAACGCCAGCGGTATAAAAAACGATACGGTGGAAAATCCGTGCAGTGTGGACTGCTGCAGGGATTTTCTATTTAAATCAATGTAAAAGGTTGACAGTCGCTTTACAGCCAGTTTTCAAATCTGTAAAACCGACTGAAAACCCTTCCGTGGGGACAAGCCCTAACTACAGTTATCATCTACTGTAGTTAAATTATTATTAAAAGAATAGGTCGTGGTTATCTCACTCAGAGTGCTAAACTTCTATAAAGTGCCTATGGACGTAGCAAAGATTACTTGGCAGAGATAACTTGCTGCAGTTATTTTATTTCAGGACACAACAAAAGCCACTGAAAACATTGAAAAGATTGAGATAAAGTTCTGTACCATAGTATAATAATATGTCAAAGGTCAAGTTAAGCTTTGCCACATCTGTATAAGTAATCAGGGTAGTAAAACTAAAAATAAAAAAAAATTAACCTCTTAACGCTGAGGCCTATTTTTTCACGTTAGTTTTTCCCCTCCTGCCGTTCCAGAGCTTTAACTTTTTTATTTTTTTCATTTACATAGACATATGAGGGCTTTTATTTTGCAGGACAAGATGTACTTTCTAATGATGTTATTCATATTACCTCAGAATATACTGGGAAAGAAATTGTAAGTGGGGCAACATGTTAAAAAAAAAAATTACTTGCGCCATGTTTGCGAAAGTTTTGTTTTAGAGCTTTCAATCCTCAGTAAAAAATTATGTGTTATCTGTATTCTACAGGTTGATACGCATCCAGCAATACCAAACATGTATGGTTTCTGTTATTTTTTTGGTACCCTTAAAAAAATTCCAAACATTTTCTATTTTTCAAATTTGTGCAGCGGCACCATTTTCTGCAACCAATAACTTTTTTGTACTAACACCTACAGACTTGAGTGAGGGGACATTTTTTTAAATTTATTTCAATTTTTATGGGACATGACATGACCAAAAAAACGCAGTTTTGGAGTTTCGAATTTTTTTCTTCTATGGTGTTCAGCGTATGGGATATATGATGTTATATTTTGATAGATCAGACTTTTTCAGACATGCTGATACTAAATATGTGTAATTGTTTTTATTATTTTATTTTTTTTTATTTGTAAAATGGCAAAAGGGGGGTGATTTGAAGTTTTATTTTTTTTATTTTTTTACAATTTAAAACATTTTTTTCTTTACTTTGACTTTGAGTCCCCCTAAGGTGCTTCACCACTAGGGGGAACGATCATTTTTACAGCCTAATGCATTATAATACAATGCATTAGGATGTACAAAGATGGCGGTTTTACTATTTCCTGCCTGGGGCTGGAAGCAACAAAATTGAAAACATGACAGCGATGAAAGCCTTGACAAGGCTTACAGCTGCCATGTTAAGCTATCTGGGCCCAGCAATTTCGCGCGGCCGCCCCTATCGTAGTGAGAAACGGTGCGCGGCACAGTTTCTCATTTATTTTGACGTCGCGGCTATCTTTGCCACAGTTTCTGAGGGGTTAAACAGCGCAGGATGGCACCGGTGCTGTAACCGCTGAGTGTTAGCTGCAATTAACAGCTAACACCCGGCGGCTATGTAGCGGGATTGCGGGATTACCTGCAATTCATAATGCAGGTAAAAGGAGTGAAAATCACGTCATTGATACTGAATCTGCTCAGATTCCATGTCGGACAGCCAAGTTGCAGTTTGGCCCTATGGAAAGGAAGCTAATCCATCTCCAAATCTGCGATAAAACCTATTGTTGCCAAGTGAAAATATACCAAAGAAATCTCCAAGGCTACCAACTCAGATTATTGCCATGGATTTCAGTGGAAAAATGTGATGAGTGCATGTACTCTAGGGATCGGAATGAAAATCCACAAGGAAATTATTCCAATTGTTGCAGAGTTCTTGTAATGTATGACCAATACAGAAATATGTTGAATTACAAAGGATCATTGGGGCAAATTGACTTGTGTATGGGCAGGTATTCACCTGGTTCCCATTCATCCTCAGTGCATAGCATGTAATACTTGAGATTGGTAGACACAGAAATTAAGAATCTCTTCTCCAAATAGTGGAGCAGAAGTGCCCGTATTAAAGATTAAGCATTATTACATATAGAACTAATCCCAGGGGAGAAGTCTAGGAACATTGTCACTCAGCTCCACCAAATGCCCTGCAATTACTGCATTGAAACAGAATTGGGATAAGGTGGATATTAGAAAGCTGCAGCCCATTCAATTGCAGCATCTTAACATCATTACTTGGTAACATAGGACCTCCTCAATAAAGTTACGATACAGTTTAATTTTTTTTTTTAAATGGAGCCAGATGGATGTGAAGACTCTCCCTCCTGCAAAGAATATTTATATGCACTTTGAATTTTTCTTCCTATGAAGGTCAATGGACCGATAATAATGGAACAGACTTAAAAACTGATCACAATGTATTTTAAACAAATATACATTTTTTTCAGTATTTTCTATGACCACAGTATAAAGAAGGGGCGAAAGGTGTCTTTTTGTATGTCTTTTTGATGCTGTAATAATAGATTCAAATGGAACTGTGTAGACTGATGCCAGAATAAGCAGTTTAGTATCAATTTGCAGCATGTAAACCGAAATGTATCTGTAACCTAATCCCTAATTTAAGACTTAACAATTGGAGTATATTGTATTTACCCTTCTCCAGACTATATACCCTCACACTGTGATGCTCAAACTACAATTCTCTGCTTCTTCTGTATCATATCTTTTATTACCCAAAAAGATCATTTACATTAGCCAATCTCCACACATATCTTAATAAAAGTAATATTATATGTATTTTACCAAGTATTGTAGTTAAGTTATGCACCACTACCCTACTATGCCAATGGGCAGAGACTTTTTTGATACTGATGGTCTATTCCTATACCTATGCTGTATTTCATTCATTTATGTACATTTTATTATTTATATCAATAACTGTTCAGACAGTCCAGTATAATTGATCATTTTACACAAGTTGAGATATAAGGTACTTACCTCATATAAGCAGTAAAGCAAGGATCCCAGCAATGCATATGAAGATGACCAGCGCTATCTTAATTGGTCTACTCGCAGAACTTTGATTGACTGACTTTGAAGTGCCCATGCCTTCTACTTCCATAGACTGCTTTTGAGAGAACAGAAATGCCTGAGGATAAATTTCCTTCTCCCTTTAATGTTTCTCTTGAGGTTTTTTAATCAAAAACTCATGTTCTAAATAAGCTTCCTGCCCTTACGTCTTCTTCATAGAGTACACATCTTTACAAGTTTTTAGTCATCAGACTCTGTCTCTCCTCCTTCTATAGAGGGGTGGAGGGAATGGAGCACAATAAAAAAAATCAAGGGCTTTCCCTATCCCTCCTCTTCTAGAGAAAAAAAAAACTACACACAGCTCACCGGCTGGGACTTGCCAAAGTGAATGGTGACTTTTCAGATTCAGAAAACTTCTGTGGTCTGTAAAGTATGCTGCAGTGCTGGGAAATGTACGCTTTGTGTCATGCACAACTTGTAACATTGTGTTCAATTAGAGATCATAAACTTCAGACCTAGTACAGTTAATATTTTTCTT
The DNA here is from genome assembly GCA_025379985.1 of Phyllomedusa bahiana. Lineage (NCBI taxonomy): Eukaryota > Metazoa > Chordata > Amphibia > Anura > Hylidae > Phyllomedusa > Phyllomedusa bahiana. The sequence goes on from JAODAL010027381.1 coordinate 22,343, forward strand.
ATCTTTAGCTGTTAAACTTCCAGAGTTCAGCTTGCCAAAATATGACATGATCTATCCTCATGTTGCACTCCTCATGGTTTTAAAGAAAGACAAAAAAGTAAGTAAAAAAGTTGTACTTGTCAATGTATTATGTTTTAACTGAGAAAAAAAAAATATATATATATACACTACTCATAAAAAGTATGGGATATTTGGCTTTAGGTTAAAATTTCAGGATGAACATAAAATTTCTTGAACATTTTTTAAATGCACTAAATGAGACCATCTCTTAACTTTAGAATGCACATGTCCAACTGTTCAGTGTTTCAGTAGTTTTTGCACAACTTGCTGATCTCTAACAAGGAGCTCAATGGCAAATTGGGATTTAAACAGTCCTCCTCATCATGCCATTCACATATTGACATCATGAGACTAAGACAACACCTTACAATTGATCAACAGTACCTGCTATTGTGAGGCTTCAAGCAAGATGCTCTCAGACGGAAATGGTCACTAAGCAAAGAGTACCACAGAGGATCATCAGCAGGTTGCAACTGAGATACAGAGAGACTGGAAGAGTAACAGAAAGGCAAAGAAGTGGACGTCCTTTGGCTACATCACACACTGATGGCAGCTTCATTGTAAACAATGCTCTGCGAAACCAGATGATGAATGCCAGGCATGTTTAAGGGAGGTGAGAGGCAACCAATGTATAACCGTTTATATTAGCGTGGTCTGCGTGCTAGATGACCAGCAAGGGTACCTGACATAGCTTATGCATAATGCTCTCCTTGATGTCTCCAGCATAGTTGGTGTTCAAATTTCACAGCAATGAGGACCACTGGTCCCTCATCCAATGTAGATGCTCCCTGGCCAGTGCAAGATGATGATGCCTGTGCCTGGTAGTGTGGTCAGGTCAGCTAGCATGCAGACTGTAAACAGTCATGAATGGTCTGACTTGACACCTGGATGTCTTTCACCTCTCTTAACCCTTTAAGCCGAACACCTGAAAAGTAGTTAATGACCAGAAATTTTTTTTAGTTTTTGCCTCCTTGCATTTCAACAGTTGTAACTTTTTTTATTTTTTCAATGACGCAGTTGTATGAGGCCTTGTTTTATTTGAGACAAGTTGTACTTTATGGGGGAATAGTTTAAGTTCACTTATAAATAATTGCAGAAATTTTTTTATTTTTAATTTTTTTTTATTTTTTTAAATTTTTTTTACACCATTCACATTTCACACTTAATAACATGTTAGATTAATTCTACAGGTTATTATGGTCGTGTGGATACCTAATATGTGTAGGTTTTTTTGTGTGTGTAATATATGCACAATTATTTTTTATTAAATATTTATTTTTATTTTATTTTTTATTTTTTTATTCATTTTTTTACAATTTTTTTTAACACTTATTAATGTATTAGCATATTCATATATGCTAATACATTCTAATCTGTGTCCCTTTGACACAGGCAGTGATCTGGACAGCACACAGTGTGTCCTGATCACTGGCTTCATAAACAGACAGCCACTCTAGGTCCCCAGGGCTGACTGTGCAGCCGTTCCCCAGGCTCTGTTGGGTGACTGGGTGTTCCGATCACCAAGCAGAGCAGGGGAACTCTTTGATTGCGCTGTGGTAACGCATCGCCGCAATCAAAGAGTTAAAGCACCGAGATGCGGAGATTTCCCCTGCTGCCCGGTGCTTGCAGAAGATGCTCTGGGATCAGGGCGGTGTAGTACAGCCCCGATCTCAATGCAGCTGCGGCGCCCGGACGCCGCAAACTCCGGTGTCTGCAGCGACGGCAGAAGATGTCGCTGCAGACGAACGACCTGAAATGCCCACCATCAAAAGACGGTGCGCGGTCGTTAAGGAGTTAAATGTGCCAGGAGTTGTATGGCATTCATTATCCCGTTCCTCGGTGCATTGTTTATAAAGAAGCTGTCATCAGTGTGTGATTTAGCCACAGGACGTCCACTTATTTGCCTTTCTGTGACTCTTCCAGTCTCTCTGTATCTCTGCTGCAACCTATGATGTCAAAATGTGAACAGCATGATGAGGAGGACTGTTTAAATCCCAACTCAAATTGATACCCTACATTTATTGGGCGATTCAGGAATCAAACACCTGTTTTGAATTTTGCTATTAAGCTCCTTGTTAGCAATCAGCAAGTTGTGCAAAAAGTACTGAAGCACTGAACAGTTGGACATGTGCATAATAAAGATAAGAGAAGGTCTCATTTGGTTCATTTAAGTGAGTGCTACAGATGTAGTAGACTTCAACGTTTTTTTGTGTTATCTCTTAGATCACAATAAAAGCACTGAAATTCTTTGTCATGAAATGGTGCATTATATGTAAAATGTAGCTTTGCTACATCTATACCTGCAGTGACTTCATTGGGTAGACCCTATGAAGTATGGTAAATGCAATCTAAATAGACCTATTATATTATTTATTGTCTGTCCTCCATGCATAGTTTTCTCCTCCCATTTAACACACCAAGGGTGGTAGTAGACTATTCAGTGCAGAGACTAGGGGCCACATGTGTGAAATTTGGCGTTTAAACGTCAAATTTCATGCGCATTATGATGGGATAGAATGCGCCTGATTTATGAACCAGCTCTACAGCAGGTCATAAATCAGGCGCATTCTAGCGCTAGGGCGACATTTCTGGCTCAAGTATACCACTTTGAAAGTGGTTTACCTATTCCAGCAGTAATGCGCCTAGAAATCCTGTACCGAAGCTATAAATCTATAGCTTCGTACGGTTTTAGTGCGCCCCACCTCCCACCCGCCCCCCAAAATCAGCCGCATTACAAAGTGTCGCTTGCACTCTGTAATGCGCCTGATAATGGTGTTCAGGTGGATTTGTGCTAATGCGAACGATGCTGCGCTTGATGTCGGGCTGAAAATACGAAAGACTTCAGACACAGCCCCGGTGATAAATGTCCTCCTAGATGTTAAAGGGATATTGTCATGTCATTGATTAGCTTTTAACATGTAGGCAAAGATAAATAAGGATCATTACCAAATACATTGCTGGTCTGATTTTGATTCCTTTCAAAAGCTAAAGCAGATCTTATCTCCTGCTCAGTACCCAAGCTTCCATCGGTTACCAATGACCTCTCTCTGATTTGATTGCTCCAGCAACCTTGGTTGGGAAGCTGTTGTTACTCCCTGCTGTGTCTTACAAGCAGCACTGTAGCTTGTTTATCTATATAACTAACAAACTTTAATCTTTTAATTTTCTGTAGCATTCTGTCCTAGCGTTTAAACCCATTTACTAGCAATGTCCTTCTAACAGGCTTAGTTTGGAATAGCAGAGCTGATATGCCAATCACTGTTGTAGAACCATCCACATCCTGACCAAGAAGTGTAAACATGAAGCTGGCTGTGAAGAGCGGGCTCTGTGAAACAGATCAATAGCCCTTGAAGATTGGTGGTCAATAGTGCTATTTAACCTCATGTAGTTTGTTTGATGCAAAACAGATTTATTGGAATTCTATTGGATGGCCAGGACATAAGTTGCAATCACTTCAGTGGACTAACAGATACCCCAGATGAAGCTATACTTAAATGCAAAGTTGGATACACAGTTATTTTATTGTCTTCTATTCAAGTTACATACTAATGGGAAGTTGTTTAGGCTGGGGGCAGGGCATATGAAAAATATTGTTATTCTATCGAGTTACACTTAGCTTTTCACTCCAAACACAGCTAAAAACCTCTCTCTTTCCCCAGCTCACACAGAATGAAACCTCACATGCACAGGGTAGGGTGTGTCTGCAGAGAGAGAGAAGATACGCCCTGCTGGGAGGAGAAACACGCCCCTCCATTTCACAAGCTCTGCTTAGCAACCAGCATAAACGACTGCCAAATGCTGGAACGAGAAAACCCCTTTAACTCTGTACTGTTTAGTATGTATCTCTAACCCTACAGATTTACTATTTTGTTAGACATATGAACTAGTTAAGCATCCGAATACTGTGAGGACTGTCACGGTCCATGCCAAAGTACGGCTGCTGCTGTAGATTGCGGTTGTGTCTGTTTGCCTGTTTGTGTTCCTGGTTCCTATTGATGTGTCCCTTGTTATTGCTGCTACTCACCTGTCCTCACTACTGTTCCTGTCTGGATCTGCACATTCTCCCTAGGATGGGGCCGCGCACTCACTGGTCTTGATTTAAAGGGACAGGGTCTCAATTTCCTGTCCAATGACCTACGACCTCTTGTTATGTAAGAAATGTCCTGCCTCTGTTCCTGGTCAGTTCATGATTGTCCACCTGAACTCCTGATCTCTGGTTTTCTTTCTCTGCTATTATACCTTTCTGCTAAATATGCATGTTTTTCTCTGCTGATTCCTGCTGTCCTGCATGTCTGTTGCCTAGGTTAGCCTCATGTCAGCCTGTTCCCTGTGTTCCTGTTTCTGCTGTATTCTGCTGTTGTACCTACTTGATACCTGCCTGTCAAATGCACTTTGGCTGCCACCTTGAGTAGCCATGTCAGCATAGTTGGCAACTTTTGAAAATGAAAAAGCAGGAGATAATAGTGGGCGGCGTGCATGGACACGCCCATCTTGTCGGTATGCCACGCCCCTTCAAAAAGCCACACCCACTCCACCTAACTGCATAACGGCTTTGGAAGAAAGCCAGGTAGATGCCCTTATAGCCAGGTAGTAACCCCCCATTAGCAGGTAGTGCCCCTTACAGGCAGGTAGATACCCCCTTGTAGCCAAGTAGATGCCCCCTCTGTAGCCAGGTAGGTGCCCCCTTTGTTAGCCAGGTAGGTGCCCCCCTGTGTTAGCCAGGTAGGTGCCCCCATTGTTTGCCAGGTAGTGCCCCCTCTGTTGCCAGGTAGATGCCCCCATTGTTGCCAGGTAGATGCCCCCTTTGTTGCCAGGTAGATGTCCCCTCTGTTGCCAGGTAGATGTCCCCTCTGTTGCCAGGTAGTGCCCCCATTGTTGCCAGGTAGTGCCCCCTCTGTTGCCAGGTAGTGCCCCCTCTGTTGCCAGGTAGTGCCCCCATTGTTGCCAGGTAGTGCCCCCTCTGTTGCCAGGTAGATGCCCCCTCTGTTGCCAGGTAGATGCCCCCATTGTTGTCAGGTAGTGCCCCCTCTGTTGCCAGGTAGTGCCCCCTCTGTTGCCAGGTAGTGCCCCCATTGTTGCCAGGTAGTGCCCCCTCTGTTGCCAGGTAGTGCCCCCTCTGTTGCCAGGTAGTGCCCCCTGTGTTGCCAGGTAGTGCCCCCTCTGTTGCCAGGTAGTGCCCCCTCTGTTGCCAGGTAGTGCCCCCATTGTTGCCAGGTAGATGCCCCCTCTGTTGCCAGGTTGATGTCCCTTCAGTTGCCAGGTTTCTGTCCCCTCTGTTTCCAGGTAGTGCCCCCTCTGTTGCCAGGTAGTGCCCCCATTGTTGCCAGGTAGTGCTCCCATTGTTGCCAGGCAGAGCCCCCCATATAGCTAATAAAAATAAAATAATAAAATCCACTTACCTCACCAGGCTCCTGCAGCACGGCCGGTCCGGACGATCTCCTCAGCGGCGCAGGGGGAAGTGAGAGCAGCCGCGCGTCATTCCCCTGCAGCCGCGCGTGACCTCCCCTGCGCCGCTGACCTGTATGTGCTGCGCACACACTGGCGCCGGACATACAGGGGGAGGAGGGAGGAGGGGAACGATCCCTCCTGCCTCCTCCCTGCACAGCGAGACTCCGGGCGGGTGAAGTGGCCGCTGCGGGCGCTTCACCCGCCTTTAGGAGCGGCCCGGCGGCGCAAGAGTAGCGCGCCAGCGCTACTCTGTCGCCGCGGCCATTTAACGGACCCCCGCCGCCTGCTGGGGGCGGGCGGAATGCCAACTCCCCCGTTTGTTCGGGAGGGGACCCCAAATAGCGGGACCCCCCCGCCAAAAACGGGAGAGTTGGCAAGTATGCATGTCAGGGGTAGCGACGTGTCCGTCCAGCCTTGCGGCAGGTTCCGGTGAAGACCGGGGACCCCTTAGACTCCGCTCTCTGGCATGGTCTGCTACCATACCATCTACGCTCGCGGTGGCACAGAGGATCCACAACTTCCTGGTGTTCAACGTGTCGGTGCCTGCGGAACGCGTTGAAATGTTACAACATGAACTGACCATGGATCCCGGCGAAGTGACCCTGCCTGGCTCATGGTTCCGTCGAGAGCTTCTGTACCTACTGGATCATGGATGGCCTAGAAAAGGGGTCCCCAAACACAGGCCATGGCGAATGCTCTGCCGGTCTGCGGCCATGGCGACACATGATGCCGACCGCCCGTTGACTTTAGTCCAGGTAGTCAGCATCTACTCTACGCGGCCCTTGTAATTTGGCCACGCAGAGTTAGCAGCTGCACACAGTGTGCAGCTGCATCGCCAGGGAGAAAGGAACCGTCCCTGCTTTCCCCACCATTGTAGATATGGGGCCCAGCGAGTGCTGTATTTACAAATTTAGCAACGCAGGGAGTGTATTGCAGAGGTGTTGTCACACCTCCTGCGCCGCTGGGTCTCGCCAGATGCCGGGTCCTGGAAACAGCATCTCTGCAGGGATCAGGAAAGGTGAGTAAGGCTATGTTCAAATGGCGTAAATGCGGCGCGTACTGTACGTGCCGCAATATGCCGGGTGTTCAGCGCGTATTCTCAAAGCACGGGGGGGGGGTGGCAGCCCACCAGCCCTATTGACATGCATAATTGGCATGTGATGACCACAGACATGTCACTTATCTCCCCGTGCATACAATACGATCATATTATATGCACGGGGGGACGAAGCATAATCCATAGTTCTCTAAGAGAGCTACGGATTACCGTAATTGTGGCTCGCATCTCGTCGCATATTAAGCGCAATACGCAATGAAGTACGCCCACAATTACGCCTGAAAGTAAGCCGTGTGAACATACCTTTTTTTTTTTTTAAACTAGTCTGGCTGTCACCTCTGTGGCATATGTTTATCTATCATGACTACAGCGGGCATATATCTATCTCTAATGACTGGATCACCACACAATAACTGTCTGTGTAAGGTTCCATATGCATTATTAGATGTAATGAAAGTTAGTTTCTCTGCTAAGCACTGCATACAGACATTGTAACCCGATCCCTTACTGGGGATTCTACACTTTCCTCCATCCAGAGTTTAGGACACGGCCCCTAGTCAGAGGAAGTGTGCCCAGAGAGTGTTGTATTGTGGGAAGAAGAAGGAGATTGCCTCATGTGGAGAGGGTGTGTGCCTTCCTACAGGGCAAGCTGAAGGAACCAGGGTATCAGTCCCTTGGCCACAGTGACTTCCAGAGTCTGTGGCAAACTGAGAAAACTGCTTGTGTTCACAAGTAGCAGAGTGAATTGCCCAGGAACTCAGCAGCTTCACAGAGTCAGGAGTTCAATGGTGACAGAAGCCAGGATTCCTATAGGACCCGCACTGCCTGTTCTTGGAAGGGATCACTGATCCAGCATTTTTCTCTTGGAAATCACAGAATCCAAGAGTCCTGTTATCAGATGTGTAACTAGCAGCAGGTGAGCTACCCCACACTACAGCAGAGAAACTGAACTCTCATCACACATGTGAGGCAGAAATCCTATTTCCTGGACTGTGTAACACCTCCTGGCAATGTCTGCAGAACTTCAGTAAATTGCAAGTGTTGTTAACTCTGCCTGGATGTGTTTGTTTTCTGCCACATCATCCTGCACCATCTGCCCTGGGAGTCAGCCCTAGTTGGGGAGGGGCTAATCACCAGGCACTAATTACCACCATCTATCTCCCAGGGATCTCCATTAGTGCCAGGCCAAACTCTGGCCGACAGCCCCAACTGGCGTCACAAACTTTTTCAATAAATCCAACTTTGCCAAGCTGCCGCCGCGCCTGGCTGGGCCTGCCCAGCCCTCGGATCCCCGTGTACTACTACTGAGGCCGGCCGGGGCGGTACAACTACAGGGGGCATATAGCTCTATAATGACAGAGCTGATTACATATGTATATTATATACAGGTATAATGCTGATCAATTACTGCAGACTGATCGTCAGCTCTGTGGATCAGCATTATTAATATAATACTGGCCCACAGAGCTGATAATCAGTCTGCAGTTATAAAATACTGGTTACCCTATACTATACCCCTAAATCACACAGTATACATTTTTTGCTGTTTTTTTTTTTTTTGTGTGATTCTAAATATCCAACCCCCTCCATAACCCCGCTCCTAACAACCCTGCCCCCGATAATCCCACCCCCACTGGGCCGTGGAAAAATTTTCTTGCATAAAACTGGTCTCTGGTGGAAAAAAGGTTGAGGGTCAATGGCCTAGAGCATGTGTACCCACTGGCTCATGTTCTTACCCAGAGCATGTGTACCCAGTGGTTCATGGTCTCGCCCAGAGCGTCTGTACTCACTGGTTCATGGTCTCGCCCAGAGCGTCTGTACCTGCTGGCTCATGGTCTGGTCCAGAGCATCTGTACCCACTGGCTCATGGTCCTGCCCAGAGCATCTGTACCTGCTGACTCATGGTCCAGCCCAGAGTGTCTGTACCCCCTGGCCCATGGCCCTGCCAAGAGCATCTGTACCTGCTGACTCATGGTCCCACCCAGAGCTTCTGTACCCACTGGCTTATGGTCTGGCCCAGAGCTTGTGTATTCACTGGCTCATGGTCTGGCCCAGAGAGCCTGTATACGCTGGCTCATGGTTTCACTCAGAGCTTCTGACCTGCCTGCCTTATGGTTCTGCCCAGAGTTTCTGGACCTGCTGGCTCATGGTCTCGCCCAGAGCATCTGTACTCGCTGGTTTATGATCTCGCCCAGAGCGTCTGTACTCGCTGATTCTTGGTCATGCCCAGAGCATCTGTACCTGCTGGCTCAGGGTCTGGTCCAGAGCATCTGTACCCGCTGGCTCATGGTCTGGCCTAGAGTGTCTGTACCCAGTGGCTCATGGTCCTGCCTAGAGCGCCTGTACCTGCTGACTCATGGTACAGCCCAGAGTGTCTGTACCTCCTGTCTCATGGTCCTGCCAAGAGCCTCTGTACCTGCTGACTCATGGTCCCACAAAGAGCTTCTGTACCAGCTGGCTCATGGTCTGACCCAGAGCTTCTGTACTCGCCGGCTCATGGTCTGGTCTCATCCAAAGCATTTGTACTTGCTGGTTCATGGTCTCGCCCAGAGCATTTGTACTTGCTGGTTCATGGTTTCGCCCAGAGCGTCTGTACCTGCTGACTCATGGTCTCACCCAGAGCGTCTGTACCTGCTGACTTATGGTCTCGCCCAGAGCGTCTGTATCCACTTGCTTATGATCTCGCCCAGAGCGTCTGTACCCGTTGGCTCATGGTCTCGCCCAGAGCGTCTGTACCCGTTGGCTCATGGTCCTGCCCAGAGCGTCTGTACCCACTGGCTCATGGTCTGGCCCAGAGTCTCCCCCCCATCCTGCCTGTGCCCCATTTGTTCCTCCTGTGCACCTCCTTTTCTAGTGATTCTCAGTACTGATTATCACTGAGCCTGTTATTGGTTTTGGGGTTGCCCAAGGAGAAATTTCAGACCATAGACCTATGCGGAATTCCTTTCTTGCGATTGGGAGGAGCAGATGGGGCCATAAGAGGAGTGTTCTGTCATGGTCCATGCCACGGTACCCGTTGCGGACTGCGGGCATGGCCATGTCCCTGCTTCTGTCCTGTCTCCATTCACGCCGCGCCCGTTGCTGTGGACTACGGTTGTGTCTGCCTTTTTTCACCTGTCCTCGCTTTTGTTCCTGCCTGGGTCTACATACTCTCCCTAGGGTGGGGGCGCGCGCTGGTCTGGATTTAAGGGACAGTGTTCCACTTTCCAGTCCAATGACCTACGACCTCCTGTGATTTAAAGGGGATGTATCGCTTCATTAGTTCGGCTGTTTTCTTGAAGTCTGATTCTCTCAGTTCCTGAAATCCAGGGGCGTTTCTTCCCCTCCTAGCTGGGTGTTTCTTAACTGAAGGGGGATGACATCATCCCCAACCTTCAATGTTCATGCTCGCTCCCGAGTCAGTGTGTTCCCCCCATCCTCTCTGTCTCAGTCCACATGTCACTGTCCTCTCCCTATGCAGTCTTATTTTGTAAGAGCTGTAAACATACCACAGGCCTGCATTCAGTCTTCCATGAACTCAGAGCACTGATCTCTTCTCTCACAGCTGGGGGTTTGTTACAGTTGAATCCAGTCTTCTATGAACTCATCAGAGCCCAGATTTGTCTCCCTTCTATGTTTACACACGGCACTGAGGCACAATTCTGCAGTTTTCTGATTATAGAAAAAGCTTCAGTGTCACTGAGGAGCTGCTAGCTGTATAGAGTGAAATTGTTGCCGGCCCATTTTTCTGAGTGAGAGAGGCAGGAATGCACGCTCCCGTGAATACAACCAGGGGCCAAACAGAATGTAAATTAGTAGAGCCGGCAGCCAAAGAAATGCAAGGAGGAGGGATCTGACCGGCACTGGGGAACTGTGTTTACACAAAATGAAGATAAGGGATCCTGTGAAAACAAGACAGCTTTACAAATGACATCCAACTGCAAAGTTGCTTGTTTTCACTGTCCCCTTATTCTGAAGACCATTTAATGAAATGATACAACCCCTTTAAGGAACTTCCTGCGTCTGTTCCAGGTCAGTTCATGATTTTCCACCTGAGCGCCTGACCTCTGGTTTTCTTCTTCTGCGATTATACCTTTCCGCTTCCTGTGCATGTTTAGCTCTGCTGATTTCTGCCACCCTGCATGTCTGTTAACTAGGTTCCTGTTTCTGCTGTATCCTGCCGTTGTGCTTGTCAGTCTGATACCCGTTTAGCCTCTTGTCAGCCTGTTTCCTGTATTCCTGTTTCTGCTCTGTTCTGCCATTGTACTTACTTGATACCTGCCTGGACTCTGTCACCTGCACTTCAGCTGCTACCACGAGTAGTCATGTCAGGGGTAATGACCTGGGGGCTCCCCACAGCATTATCCGTCTGGCCTTGTGGCAGGCTCTGGTGAAGACCGGGGGCCCCTTAGACTCCACTCTCTGGTCTGGTCTGCTACCAAACCATCCACGCTCGCGGTGGCGAAGAGAATCCACAACTACCTGGTTTCAATGTGTCAGGGCCTGCGGACCACGTTGAAATGTGACACGGAGCTCACCTAAAGGGGAATTCCCATCTTATTGATTAGCTTTAATCATGTAGGCAAAGATAAATAAAGACTATTACTAAATACATTGATGTTCTGATTTTGCTTCATTTCAGAGCTGGAGTAGTTCTTAGCTCATGCTTGTTTACATAAGATTCTCTATTTACTTACCATCTCTCTCTCCTCTAGCAGCCCTGCCCAAGATGGTGAAGTCACCCCCTGTTGTATCTTATCAGCAGTATAGGAGCTTGTTTATCTTTCTTACCAGCAAACATTGACCATACACCCTGCTGTGAAAACCCCTCTGTCACTAATGTCTCTAACAGGTTCAGCTAAGAACAGCAGAACATAAAGGGGTTGTCTCACTACAAGGATTGCTTTTTCTGTTAAAGATCTTGCAAAAACAAGTCACTTTGTAATATATGTCCATTATCAGTGTCCTACCTATTCTGAGATATCTCCTCTTGTATGGGCTGCATCAGCTCCTCAGGTCACTATAGCTACAGACCTGTTTGATCTATCCTGATAGGCTGCCAGTGCTGGTTGCTATAGCTACAGACCTGGCTTCTACTGCAGCCTAGTGGAAGCCAGTAAACACGCCCCTGAATTCAAAGTGAAACTAAGAAAACAGGACTGAGGTAAGATGAATCAATGTAGTGAGACAACCCCTTTAAATGTTTGTCACTGCTGTAGAACCTCCCATACCCGGGGCATGAAGTAAGGGCTTAAAGCTGTCTGTGAAGAGCAGGCTCTATTAAACAGCCTGATGAGGAAAAACCTTTTAAGATTACTTGTAATGTCAGCTCACTTGAGCGGGACGGGCTCCGGACATTACCTCTGCCTAACAGCTCCTTCATCCCCCACCGTGAATCACGGAATTCCTCTATTCCCCAGATTTTAAATCCCCTTACAATTTCTATGCTGCCACCCATCGCATCTCATTGCATACCCCTAACAGATGTGGTTTGATAAAGGCCTGCTGGCTGAAACGTCACATATGGCCATCTGCATCTCAATTACCATAATCTTTCTATTCTGAATTTTGTGCAGTAATCAGATTTTTATTTTGCTATACCACATAGGTGGAGCAATTTTTTGGCATAATACTGTCTCCATTGTTAATAAATTCACAATTTTGATTCCTATAGCTTGGTGTGCCGGTGCATAAATTTATTACTGTTAGCACAACACCGACATGTGGACATCAGGCCCTCTACTACCCTTATGGAGCTGTTTCTGACAGTTTGAACATTGATATTAGTGGCCTCCTCCTCCTGTTCCTCCTTGCATAAAGGAGGAGGTAGTGGTCCTGCTGTTGCTCAATGATCTAGACACTGTGCTGACAGAAACAGCTAACCTTCTTGCCACAGCTCACATTGATGTGCACTACCTGAGCAACTTCTGTGGATTGCAGACACCGCCTCATGCTACCTCGAGGGGTGAGAGCAATGACAAAATGCAAAAGTGACCAAAACAACAGCTAAAAAAGATGAGAACAGAAATGGTCTGTGGTCATCACATGCAGAACCACTCCTTCATAGGGATTGTCTTGCTACTTGCCCATCATTTCTACCTGTTGTCTGTTTCATTTGCACAACAGCAGGAGCAATTGATTCACAATCAGTATTGATTCATAACTGGACAGGTTGATTTCACAGAAGTGTGACTGACTTGGAGGTACATTGTGTTGTTTAAGTGTTCCCTTTATTTTTTTGATGATACAGGCTCTGCAGACGTATATCACCACCATACAAGGACCACATAGTGGTAGGTACCAGTGTATACAGGCTCTTCAAATGTATATCACCATCATACAGTGACCATGTAGTAGTAGGTACCAGTTGTACATAGGCTCTGCAGACATATATCACCATCATACAGTGACATTATAGCGGTAGATAATAATTGTACATGTGTTTAGCAGCAAAGAATGTTTCCTTTTTTGTACTATAATGGCAACTAATGAGTCTAAGGCAGGAGCTGTTATCCGCAACAAAAAATGTCCCCTAGCCTTGTTCAGGTTGCCAGAATTGTCCTTCCATAGTCAAGGGCCCTGTCATTTACAACCTGAAAAAAGATTTCAAAATAATGCTGAAGGCTTTTTTACATGTAATAACAAAAATGTAGTCTATTTTTTGCAACGCCCATGTATGATGGACTACGTTGGCCAAACTACACGTTGTATCAGATTAACTACATGTTAATTCAGATTAATGAACATCGATTGGCATGTATAAAAAGACAAAAAAAGAAGATTGTGGTGGTATTGTAGCCGCAGACCTGTCAAAAACTAAATATGGAGAAAGTGCTCTTTCGGGGCACGTCTTTGATGCTCGCCATGGGGTATTCAAGCTCCACTGGTGTGTGTTAGAAGAAGTGCAGGGCGCAGAAGGTAACTCATTGGAGAAGCGGCTGCTCCACAGAGAGGCAGCCTGGACCTTATAACTGATACTTGCCCCTTTCGGTTTAAATGAAGCATTTAACTTGAAGGTTTTTCTGTAGTGGTGCTGATACATTTCATGTTTTTAATTGTACTAATTCAGTAGTTGTTGTTTGTAATTGTTTTAAAAGCGTTACTTGTTTTTCTGCTGGTAGATAATGGCCTATATAAGCACTGCAGTACTCGCTCTGCATATGCTTGAGAAGGGGGATTGACCAGTCTCTTAAATGTTTCATACAGATGTGTGTTTAACTCCCTGTCAGCCGGTCATTCCTTATGGATTTTCTCTGCTACCTACTCATGATCTACTATTTGCACTTTAACTCATGTTGGACTCAAGTTGGCACAGTGAGATATACACTAATATACACAAGTACCCTGAATAATTCACTAATTGTATTCATGTTTATAATTAAAATAAAATAATGTAGTTTTAAAAAAGTTTTTTGTTTCTGTACTTGTGAGTAAGAGACCAGTTGTACACAGGCTCTACAGACTGCATATTACATCCTTACAGTAACCAAATAGTGGTAGCTACCAGTTGTACACAAGCTCTGAACACATACGTGATTACAGTGCAGTTACTTTAAGTGACTCACAGGTGACATCTCCTCTGATGTAAGTCATTCTCTTTTCTTTTTCTTCTCCATCCTGTCCAAACCACCATGAGGACTGGCCACGATTAGTCTCTGCAGAATTAACCACACAAATATTTTGGAACCCTCACTTTTCCATCACCTATATTCCTACCGACTGGGGGCGTTTATATACCTCCCTACCTCATGAGGGTTTATACAGGGAAGCATGGTGGCACCTCATCCCCACAGTAACCCACGTTCCGATGATAGAAAAGCCAGGTTCTTGCTGTTGGTTGTTCCTATATAGGCCCCCATTAGTTAGGGAGGTTTATAGACCCCCAATAGGTTGGTATGTATATAGGTCTCCTTATTAGGTAGGTACATAAGTCCTATTAGTATCTAGGTAGATAGGAATATATGTATTCTTGGTATATAAACTGCCTCAGTACATAAAAAGGTATATATGGCCCCCTGTAGGTAGTTTATATAGTCCCCCACAGTACAGAGTTAGGTTTAGTATGTAATTAAGTACACAGTGGCCCCTCAAGGTAGGTATGCAGCCATGTTCAGTAGGTAGGTATATAGGTCCCCTAGAAGGATTTTAAGTATATAGGCATCCCCCAGCAGGTTATAGGGCCCCCTCAGTCTGTAGGTAGGTATATAGGTGTGTCCCCCCGCAGGATAAAGGGCCCTCCCAGTCTGTAGCGAGGTATAACGATGTATCCCGCAGCAGGTTAACAGCCCCCCCAGCTATGTATATAGATGGGTCCCCCAGCATGTTATAGAGGCCCCCCTAGTCTGTAGATAGGTATATAGATGTGTCCCCCAGCAGGTTATAGGAGCCCCCCAGTATTTAGTTAAATATAGGGTTAAAAAAAAAAAAACTAATACAGTTAGGGCCAGAAATATTTGGACAGTGACACAAGTTTTGCGAGTTGGGCTCTGCATGCCACCACATTGGATTTGAAATGAAACCTCTACAACAGAATTCAAGTGCAGATTGTAACGTTTAATTTGATGGGTTAAACAAAAATATCTGATCGAAAATGTAGGAATTGTACACATTTCTTTACAAACACTCCCCATTTTAGGAGCTCAAAAGTAATTGGACAAATAAACATAACCCAACCAAAATATTTTTAGTTTCAATATTTTGTGGCGAATCCTTTGGAGGCAATCACTGCCTTAAGTCTTGAACCCATGGACATCACCAAACGCTGGGTTTCCTCCTTCTTAATGCTTTGCCAGGCCTTTACAGCCGCAGCCTTCAGGTCTTGCTTGTTTGTGGGTCTTTCCGTCTTAAGTCTGGATTTGAGCAAGTGAAATGCATGCTCAATTGGGTTGAGATCTGGTGATTGACTTGGCCATTGCAGAATGCCACTTTTTGGCACTCATGAACTCCTGGGTAGCTTTGGCTGTATGCTTGGGGGTCATTGTCCATCTGTACTATGAAGCGCCGCCCGATCAACTTTGCAGCATTTGGCTGAATCTGGGCTGAAAGTATATCCCGGTACACCTCAGAATTCATCCGGCTACTCTTGTCTGCTGTTATGTCATCAATAAACACAAGTGACCCAGTGCCATTTAAAGCCATGCATGCCCATGCCATCACGTTGCCTCCACCATGTTTTACTGAGGATGTGGTGTGCCTTGGATCATGTGCCGTTCCCTTTCTTCTCCAAACTTTTTTCTTCCCATCATTCTGGTACAGGTTGATCTTTGTCTCATCTGTCCATAGAATACTTTTCCAGAACTGAGCTGGCTTCTTGAGGTGTTGTTCGGCAAATTTAACTCTGGCCTGTCTATTTTTGGCATTGATGAATGGTTTGCATCTAGATGTGAACCCTTTGTATTTATTTTCATGGAGTCTTCTCTTTACTGTTGACTTAGAGACAGCTACACCTACTTCACTGAGAGTGTTCTGGACTTCAGTTGATGTTGTGAACGGGTTCTTCTTCACCAAAGAAAGTATGCGGCGATCATCCACCACTGTTGTCATCCGTGGACGCCCAGGCCTTTTGCAGTTCCCAAGCTCACCAGTCAATTCCTTTTTTCTCAGAATGTACCCGACTGTTGATTTTGCTACTCCAAGCATGTCTGCTATCTCTCTGATGGATTTGTTCTTTTTTTCAGCCTCAGGATGGTCTGCTTCACATCAATTGAGAGTTCCTTTGACCGCATGTTGTCTGGTCACAGCAACAGCTTCCAAATGCAAAACCACACACCTGGAATCAACCCCAGACCTTTTAACTACTTCATTGATTACAGGTTAACGAGGGAGACGCCTTCAGAGTTAATTGCAGCCCTTAGAGTCCATTGTCCAATTACTTTTGGTCCCTTAAAAAAGAGGAGGCAATGCATTACATAGCTATGATTCCGAAACCCTTTCTCCAATTTGGATGTGGAAACTCTCATATGGCAGCTGGGAGTGTGCACTTTCAGCCCATATTATATATATAATTCTAGTTCTGAACATGTTTTTGAAAACAGCTAAAATAACAAAACTTGTGTCACTGTCCAAATATTTCTGGCCCTAACTGTATTACACACCTTTCCCCATTCCCTTGTTGAAGCCCTCCATGCCCCCTATCTTCCCGCACAGATGCCGTGATGTCATCATGCTGCACATGATTTCTGCTCCATGGACGCATTTTAAGTTGATACGTGTTCAGAGGACACATATACAGTTGAAAAGATCACTGGTGCTCCGGGCCCACAGCAGCAGTCTGGAAACCGGCGACAGACTGGCACCCTGTGGGCAGATTGCAGGTTCAGGGCATTGGCGGTTTTATCCAGGGCACAAGCCCCAGATAAAACTGTCTAGCAATGCCCCTGGTTACTAATGATAATCTTTGAGACTGTGGTCCCAGCTCTATTCAAGTCATTGTCCAGGTCCTCCCTTGTAGCTCTAGGTTGATTCCTGATCTTTCTCAAAATCATCCTTTCCCCAAGAGGCAAGATCTTTCATAGAGCTCTAGATCGAGGAAGATTGACAATCATCTTGGTCTTCTTCTAATTTCTAATAATTGCACCAACAGTTGTTGCCTTCTCACCAAGCTGCTTGCCTGTTGTCTTGTAGCCCATCCCAGCCTTGTGTAGTTCTACAATGTTGTCCCTGTTGCCCTTCGACAGTTCTTTAGTCTTGGCCATGGTGGAGAGGTTGGATTGTGATAAATTGAGCATGTGGACATGTGTCTTTTATACAGGTAACGAGTTAAAACAGGTGCAATTAATACAGGTAATGAGTGCAGTGTAGGAGGGCTTCTTAAAGATAAAGTAAAAGGTCTGTTAGAGCCAGAATTCTTGCTATGATAAAAATTTAGAATTAAAATATAAAATATAAAATATTAAAATTCCTCCTATTTCTATTGATTTTTGTGATTTTGGATTATTGTTGTTTGAGCTTTCTATGTACTTATCATTGTTACCTAGACCTTGTGTTTTTTTTTAATGTTTTTAACCCCTTGTTTGTCGGTTTCTGTGGATCAAAGATTTGTCATTTAGTTAGTTCCCATGCAGTTATTACACATTTTTTCTCTATCCTTTTCCTCTTTTTCTAAAGGTAATGTGCCAACATTATCAGTCAATAAATACTTGCATAAATCCACAGGATATGAAATCAGAATCAGAATTTTCTTATCCCCATATGGTCATTTGGCCTTATAGCACTTATCTCATACAAGAGTTTTTGCTACGCCCTTGAATATCCACATATGCACATCCCTTGGAAATATGTGTGCTTCAGCACCAACTCATGCTTCTGTATTCATAGTCAGCTAACACTTGGCTGATGTCTTCCGTTTTAATCTAAAAAAATATAACAGGTTTAGAACAAAAACACTGGTTGGCAATTTAAATCCCACCTAATCACTGAGGTTCTTTCAATGTGGGGAGCCCACATATACTCTATACACAGAAAACCACAAAAACTCCTGCAGTGTTGTATAATTGAGACCAAATGTTTGCCTTTCTCAACTCTAGACAGAGGAACTTATAATTAAAGTACTAAATATAATGATTTCAGTAAACCAAATTACTATGTTGTTTCTCTTCTTCTAACCTTAACTTCTCAACCTGAATGTTTCTTTTTCTAAGTTAATAATATATACTATGCCTGTCAAGGTTACAAGCATTGAAATCTTTATATGGTTGATAGTCTTCGTATGGAGGGAAAACAATGGGAGCAGGTTACTAAAATGACCTTGAGACAACCAATTATGTGCAAGCACTGAACATTTCGTAGAACCTGGATCTTTAGAAAAGAGCTTCAAGCACCTGGATGCTGGTGACAATTTTTTATGCAGTGTCAACAATTTACCATAGCACTTTCTACTAGGACTTACTATTACATCATTTTCTTTCATTTTTATCAATGATATTTATTTATGTAGCACCAACATTAACTGTAACACCAGGGGCGTAAGGGCTTGTTCACACGGATCTAAACAATTAGCAGTGAGTTTATCACTGCGGGCTATGAGGAACACGCAGCGGCGTTCACATGAGAGATCGCCGCTGCGTGTTTCCATAGCGCAGCTCAGGTCATTGACATGCAATTCTTTCAAAGACGGACCCGAGCTGAGCTATGGAAACACACAGCGGCAATCTCTCATGTGAACGCCGCTGCGTCTTCCTCATAGCCCGCAGTGATAATCTCTCTGCTAATTGTTTAGATCCATCTCTGGGTCTGTTCTTTCGGTCCCCGAGACGGATCTAAAAAGCGCTTGTAACACATAGTGAAAACTCCGTGTGAAGAAGCCCTAACTAGAGAAGCCAGGGCCCCAAAGCAAACTTTTGGATGGGGCCCCCTACTCCCCCCCTCAACCACCTTCCCGTCCACGAACATTTACCAGGACATGCAGTTATATAATGTAGATAATACAAGGGGCAAATACCTCACCCTACATATCACCATCATACTGCTACAAAACAAATCCACTATACCAAGTCCAACATTACCAACACTACTACATATGGACCTGATTATACCTCCAGAACAAGACCACAAATTACCACCACATAGTGACTGAATAATACCCCTACACTATTACTGATCAGTATACAAAGACCAATATTACCGCCATGTAGTGACCATATAGTGGTATATACTAGTGTACACAGGCTCTGCACACTGTATATAACCACCATACAGTGACTATATAGTGGTAGACACCAGTGTACACAGCCTCTGCAGACTATATATTACCACCATTCAGTGACCATATAGTGGTACACACCAGTGTACACAGGCTCTGCAGACATATGTGATTAAAGTGTAGTTACATCTTGTGACTCACAGGTGACGTTTCTCTGATGAGTCATTGACTTTCCCTTTTGTTATGCAGACCATCCAGTCCACCATGATGATGTCTCCCGACCACTTGTCCCTGGAGATTTAGACACAAATATCTTAGAATCCTCACTTTTCCAGCACCTCACTCCCTGCACTTTGGCTATATGGGGTCCATTTAGGCATGCAGGGTTTTAGGTTATATGGGGCCCCAGATAGGCCAGGTTTAGGTGGGCAATAGGGTCTCCATATAGGCAGACAGAGTTATGGTAGCTATAGGGCCCCATATAGGCAGTCAATCAGGATTTAGGTAGAGTATAGGGCCCCATATAGACAGGCAGAGTTTAGGTAACTATAGGGGCCCATATAGATAGGCAGGCAGGGTATAGGGGCCATATAGGTAGGAAGGCAGAGTTTAGATAGCTATTGGGGCCATATATGTAGGCAGGCAGGGCTTAGGTTAGGCTATAGGGGCCCCATACACGTAGGCAGGGCATAGGGTTGGCTATAGGGGCCCCATAGAGGCAAACAGGGCTTAGGGTAGGCTATAGGGGCCCCATACAGGTAGGCAGGGCATAGGGTAGGCTATAGGGGGCATATATAAAGGCAGGCAGGGCATAGGGTAGGCTATAGGGGGCATATATATAGGCAGGCAGGGCATAGGGTAGGCTATAGGGGTCATATATATAGGCAGGCAGGAAATAGGGTAGGCTATATGGGCCATATATATAGACAGGCAGGGCTTAGGAATGTTTATAGGGCCGTATATATAGGTAGATAGGGCATAAGGTAGGCTATAGGGTCATATATAGGCAGACAGGGCTTTGGGGAGGCTATATATTGGCAGGCAGGGCTTTAAGGAGGCTATAGAGACTATGTACACGCAGCCGGGGCTATATATAGGCAGGCAGGGCTATAAGGGCTAGATATAGGCAGGGAGGGCTACAGGAGTCATATATATAGGAAGGCAGGGCTATAGGGGCTATATACAGGCAGGCAGGGCTATAAGGGCTAGATATAGGCAGGTAGGGCTATTGGGGCCAATATATAGGCAGGCAGGGCTATACGGGCTAGATATAGACAGGCAGGGCTACAGGGGCCAATATATAGGCAGGCAGGGCTATAGGGGCTATATATAGGCAGGCAGGGCTATAGGGGCCAATATATAGGGGTGTTCCCCTTGAGCGCGTGGCTGTATTTGAAACTCCCATAGAAATGAATGGGGAAGAAGGCTGCAAGCACCCCCTCCCCATTGTCTGAAATGGTCTGTTTGTAGTGAGCTCCGAGGCTGGAAAACGTTTGTGGAAACACCCTTTAAGAACCTAGTGGTAAAGTAAAGATTTGTGAAACTTTGTGCAACTTGTTGCATACGTGTCATATGTGAATGAGGCCTCCTTGAAGCTTAAAGGGGCTGTCTCACTACAATAATTTCTTTTTATGTTAAAGACCTTGCAAAAACTAGTCACTTTGGAATATGTGTCCATTAACAGTTTCCTACCTATTCCTAGATATCCCCTCTTGTATGGGCTGCATCAGCTCTTCAGGTCACTATAGCTACAGAACTGTTCAATCTCTCCTGATAGGCTGCCAGCACTGGTTGCTATAGCTACCGTAAATCAAGATATCACTGTTCATACAAGATAGAAATAACCAGAGTTTGGACAACTAGAGAAATCACAGCAAACTATACTCAAACTCATAATCTAAAATTTAACCTTTAATATATTCAATTAAAAAGATACATATACACATAAAACCATTACAGCAGCAATCACCACTGGTGGTATGTGGTACAAGGACGATAATTGCGACTCCTGTACACCCTATTTACTAGCCCTGCCCTAACCGCTATCAGGCAGAGTAATTGTCCCGAAAGGGTCGGCCCCACCTTAGAAGGCTCACCCTATTTAATCCCTAAATAAACACTAATGGACTCTAGTATCACTAAGACTTGTATACCAAAACGGTGCACAATATAAAAGGTGCTCAAAAAACGTCCTTTATTACCCTATATTCACAAATAACCCACAAAAAACACCTTCAGATCCAAGGATTATAATGAGATAGTAAACACTTATAAATTACAATGATTATATACGACCTTGATCTGAGTTACATATTTCTCCATCCTTCCCGACGCGTTTCTCCCTGCCAAATATATCAGGGTTCATCAGGGGAACAAAAAGCAGTCACAATGGGCTGACAAAACAGCAATAATAACGCTGCCGAATGTGCTGATGATAGCTTCACTCACTGACAGTACCTTGCTCTATATAAAGGGGATAAGTGCGCTCTCTTATGATGCACGATGCTCGGCGTCCCGTCACATCTACCGCGCATGCGCAAGCATCGTGTATTGCCAGGGAAACCGAGCCCCACTTCCTGTCATGCGCGCCTCCCCATCGATACGACCTGTCAGACGGTGTGCGGCGCATCATCTATTGCCAAGGAGACCGGACCGCTCCTTCCTGTCATGCGTAGCTCTGCACCAATACGACCTGTCAAACAGGATGCGCCGCATGCGCCTGTACCAGGCTCACGTCGGTCCCGACATAATACCTTAGAGACTACGCTGCTCTCGTACGCAGTTCACTCCCATTTGATTACTGGGCGGAACTTAATGTACATGGCTTGATCTATGGCATTACCGGAGTCAGCGTGCAATTTGGGTCAAAGTTCTAACCCAGGGGTAAATCTCAACATTCATTCATGCTGTACCTACGTGACCTGCCTGATTAACACGGATGATAAGAATCCCCTACCCACAGTCACATGTGATCTAGAGGTCCCCACATATATGTAAAGCTCACTTACCAGAAGACAAAGTAAGTCATATCTCCACCTAAGGGCAAAAATGTCCCATCACTACCATCTGCTGTTTATCGATACACTAGGTGGTTACATGAGTGATATCATATTAAGAGATTCTTGGTCTAATGTACGTGAGTCAAAAAAAGTGCTCACATGTGAACCAATATGTACTAAGACTTCTGGTTCACCAACGCAGAATTCCTCTCCCCGAAGTCTAGGTCTGTCAGTAAAGTCTCAATGATAAACATTAAATGAAATCAATTAATATAAAAGATATGAAATTGAGAAATTAAGTCAATGGGGGTTTTAAAGGGGAACATTTATTTCCAAAAAATTATTTCCCCCAAGTAAAAATATAACGTTTATCCCTGAATCTATAGGTGCCTTTCCCTAAAATTTGAAAAAAAACCCAAATTTTTATAAATTCTCTTTCAGCCCTCCGGTTTAGGGTTTTGGGGTCGGTTTATTCACTCGGTTTTTTTTAAATTTAGTAGTTTGTTATCCAATACCCCCCTTTTTAAAGGGGTTTTGTTATTATTTTTTCAATACTAAAAAAGTGATGTTTGTATTTATATCCCCCATGTTCTTGCCCAGACATGTTGGAGTTTTGGGAGTCTCCCTCTTTCCCTTTTATGTCTCCTAGATTTTCTCCTTTTTCCCCGTCCCTTAAAAGCTCTAAGGGTTTTCCCCCCACTTTTTTTTTTTTGGCATTCCCAATTTAAATATAGGTACCCCAAACCCCCTGGTTTGGCAGTTCATGAAGTTTGAATTTCAAAAGGGCCCCTTTCCCAGTTATTTTGCTCTGGAAATTTTTTGGTCTGATCAATATTTTTAAAAAAAATACGGGTTTACCACATCTGAAAATTTCCAAAAGGGGGCCTTGCGATTAACCTTGTTCCCTCTCGTTCGGAGGGGAAAGTGGCTATGAAAACCCCAAACCCTTTTCCCCTTTTTAAAAATTTGAAAACCTTTCCTTTTCCCCCCTTTTTTATGGGTTTTTTTTGGGGTCAAAAAAAAAAAAAAAAGGGGGGAACAAGACACTTAAGGGGGGGGGCCAAAAAAAAGGTTTTCCGGTTTTCCCCCAAATTTTTTTAAATTTAAAAACCACAATTTTTTTACAAAAGAAAATTTTTTCTAAATCATGGGTTTTTTGGAAAATTCTTTTTAAAAAAAATTGGGTTTAACCTAATAAAAAAAAAAACGGTTAAAAACAAAATTTTTTGGAATTAGTTTTTTTTGGGGGATATTGGGGGGGAAAAGTTAGAAAAAGGGCGTTTCCCTTGTTTTTTTCCTTCCCAAAAAGCCCGTTTTTTTTTTAATTGGGCTTTTTTTGGGAAGGAAGGGGTTTTTTAAGGGGTAATTCCTCTTTGGGGAAAACCTATCTCTGGGGGTCCCCGCTTTTGTGAAAAACCCCTCTGGGTTTTTTAACAATTTTACGGACCCAAAGGTACTGGCCCTTAGGGATTCCTTTCTTGAGGCAAGGGGGTTGATGGGTTTCCCTTTTTCTGAGTAAGCTGTTGTGGGGGTACCCCTTCCTTTGAGTACCCCGTTTGGTAAAACCCCCTTTATTATTTTATATAGATTTTTAAATCAAAAAGGGCTATCCCCCAGACTCGGGATCTTTTTTATGTAAATCTGGACCAAATTCTTTTACATTTTAGGGGCCCCGGAGCTTTTGGGTTTAGACCCTGGGGCCGAAAGGGAAAAATTAGTTATGATTTAACGCAAAACCCCAATATTTTTAAAGGGAAAAAATCATTATGTTTTTTAAAAAATTTGTCTGCCCCTTGTTCCGGAGAGAAAATTCTACTGATGTGGGGCCCCGTGGTGGGGAAATTTCTGCTTACTGTTCCCTTCCACTGGGGGCCCCAAAAAAGAAAACTTCCTTCCTTTCAGGGGTTTCCCTTTTCCTTTTTTTTAAGGGTTTCCGATGTATCTCGTAGATAAGGGGGAAAAGGGTTCCCACCCAGTCTTTCAATATTTGTTTCAATTTGTAATGCCCACATTTTGTTTTTAAGTGACCGAAATCCAGACCTTTTGGGGCTTCCTTTTAATGGGAAAAAAACCTTTTGGGTGGCCCTTTTGGCAATAAATTTAAAAAGTTGCCACTTCCCTTTTTTTTTTTTAGGAATTTAAAAGGGGTTGCCCTAATCTCCAAAAAAAGAATCCCACCATCAATCCCCCTGATCCCCAAATTCGGCCCCCAATTCCTCCAAGAATCTCTCGTCGGATCATCCCTTTTAAAAGGGCTTTAATTATCTTTGTCCCCCAAGTTTTACAACTTTCAAGGCATTTTTTATCGTGATAAAATTATCCCCCGTTTCCCCCCCCCTTTTTCTGGGGTTTTTTTAAAATTTATGATTTTAGGATCGATTCCAGTTCTTTAAGAGCCTTCTTTTTCCTGTTTTGAAAAATTGGGTTTGAATGCACATTTTGGTGGAATCTTTTTAAGTTAATCCCCTTTTTTTTTCTTGTTTTAAACCATTTTTTAAAAATATTTTTTCAATCTCTGGGGTATCTTGGGGGGGGGTTTAAACCTCGTGTTTTTGGTTTCAAATTCGTTTGTGGCCCTTTTCCCCAAACCTTTTTTTTCCCCACCTCCTCTAGCAACCCAAACCAGGGTTTTGCCCTCCCGGGAGTTCCTCAGGGAAAATTTCCAAAGGGTCTTTACACTTTTTTTGTTTTTTGGTTTATTTTAAAAAAAAATTTTGTCCAAATTTGATTTTTCGAAAAAAAACCCAAAAAGGTTTCAGATCCTTTCCCCTTTAAAAAATTTCCATTAAATTTTTAAATAAGTTGGTAAAGTTAAAAAATAAATCCCCTAGAAAAATTAATTTTCTTTAATTTGAGGAAAGTGGTCCTGGATTTTTTAAAATTTATTTGGGTTTTTTCCCTTCTCCTTCCCCCTTTTCCCCCACCTTTTTGGGTTGTTAAATTTTGTAGTTTCCCTGGGGGTGAAAGGGTTTGGGGCCTCCCTGTTGATCTAAAAAGGGAAAGGTGGGGGGGAGGGGGAAATTGGGAAGAGGGGGAAAGGGGGAAATGATCAGCTTTTTAACCGGGATTTTAGCACCTGGGATTTGATTTTTCCCAAATGTTTCTTCCTTCTTTTTTCCCTTTCCCCCTTTATTCCAAGGTTGGAAGTTTCCTCTTCTTCCTTTTCTGCAGTCCTCCCTTAGGGATATCTATTTTTTTTTGGGGTTAAATTCTCGCTGTCTGGGGACTCTAGGTTTTGAAGGGAGGGTATTTTTTTTCTTTCTCTTTTCGTGCTTTAAAAGATGTAAAAAAAGCCCTTTCCCCTTTTTTAAAATTTTTGGAGGTATCTTAAATTCTGCTTATGTTTCCGTTCTTTAAGGGGCTTTGTGTGTATTTTTCAACGAATTTTTCAAAAGGGCCTCCCCAGAAATTTAGGTTCAAAATTCTTTTTAAATTCTACAAACTTTCTCTATGGTTCTTTTTGTTTACTACCTGGGCCTTTCCCAAAAAAAATTTTTCTCCCTTTAAGAAATAATTTCTCATCCCGTTTAGGGAGGAGGTTTTAAAAATTCCTCTTTTCCCCCTTTTTTAATAAAATGTGGGGACCTAAATTTTTACAAACTGGGGTTAAACCCGTGACCTCCGACCTTGGGGTACAATTTTGGCCCCTTTTATATAGTTTTTAAAACAAAGAGGGTTTCCCCGAATTTAAATTTATATTTTTCCTTATTTTAAAAAATGTATAGTTCTTTGAAGATGGACTTTAAATCAGTATGTCCAATCCCCTATCGGGTCACAGTTGGGGGAAAGGTTTTTTTTTGGGAATTACCCTCCCTTTTTGCCACCCCAGGTTCATTCAAAAAACCTTCCTAAATCAAGTTTTCACTGTTCATACAAGGGTTTGAAATAAAACCGAGTTTTGGAAACTAGAGAAACACAGCCAAAATATACTCAAAAATAAAAACTAAAATTTTTTTCCCCTAGACCCCCAAAACAAATTTTAGAAAAGGGAAAGGGTTTTTAAAGGGGCGGGTTGGTTCAAAAGTAGCCCTTTGTACCTCCGAGACGAGAGGGGGAAAGTGGTTAGATCGCAAGCCCCTTGGGATTTACAATGTGGTACCTGTATTTTTTTTTAAATATATTGATCGACCAAAAAATTTTTGAGCAAAATAACAGGGAAATCGTTTTAAAATTTTAGACTTATTGAAAATGCCCCAAAATAGGAGGTGGTGTACCTGTATAATTCAAGTGAAAAAAAAAAACAATTTTGGGGGGAAGACCCTTTTTTGGGTTTGAAGGTTAGGGGTTGGAGAACATCTTGGAGACATAAAAGGCATAAAGGAATCTTTTTCCAGACATGGGCGGGGAAGAACATGGGGGGAGGGGTATTAAAGGGGATCACTTTCCTTTGGGATTGAAAAAAAAAATAACAACCCCTAGAAAAGGGGATATTGATAACAACTACTTTGTTTAAAAAAAAACCCAAATGGATTTTTACCGAATCAAAACCCTAAAACCGGGGGTCCCGAAAGGGGAAAATTTATATTTTGGTTGTTTTATTTTTAGTAGGACTTTTAGATTCAGGCATTAATCTGTTATTTCCACGTGGGTACTAATTTTGGACTTAAAAGGGCTTAAACCCGCATTTAGCTTATTAAATCTTTAAAATCTTTTATATTAATTGATTTCAATTTAAAGGGTTTTTCATTTAGGAAATTTTTTGGGGGAAAACCCGACTTCGGGGGGGGAGGAATTTTGCGTTGGGTGAACCAAGAAGTCTTAGTACATATTGGGTTCCCCTGTGAGCACCCTTTTTTTACTCACGTTCATTAGACCAAGAAAACTCTTAAAATTTATATCACTATGTAACCCCCTAGTGTATTCCCTTAAACAGGGAGATGGAGTTTATGGGACATTTTTTTCCCCTTAAATGGAGATATTACTTACTTTGTCTTTGGTTTAATGAGGGTTTACATTATGTGGGGACCTTAGATCACATGTGATGTGGGGGGGGTTTTATCTCCGTGTTAATCAGGCAGGCAGTAGGTACCCGCATGAAGAATGTTGAATTTTCCCCCTGGGTTAGGGGAAATTTGGGCCCAAAATTTCACGCTGGGCTCCCGGGTTTTAAACCTTTGAAACAAGGCCCTGTTTCATTAAGTTCCGCCGTAATCAAATGGGAGTTTAATGCGTTAAGAGAGCTGGTCAGGGGCTCTAAGGTAATTTTGTTTGGGACCGGGCGTTTAGCCCGGGACAGGCGCCTTGGGCGATTTCCCGTTTGACAGGGCGTATTGGGGGCGGGGCTACGCATACAGGAAAAGGGGCCCGGGCCGGGCTCCTTGGCAATTGAAAGATGCCCCCGCCCCCCACCGTTTTGGAAAGGTCCCTATCGATGGGGGGGGCGCGCATGACAGGAAGTGGGGTTTGGGGTTTTCCCCGGCAATACCGATGCTTGCGCAATTTTGCGGTAGATGTGAGGGGGCCGAGCATCGGGGATTTAATTTGGGGAGCGCAATTATCCCCCCATTTATTGGCAAGGGGGATGTCCCCTTAGTGAGGCTATTTTTCCACGTTCGGGGAGGTTATCATTGTGTTTTGTCAGCCCCTTTGTGACTGCTTTTTGTTCCCCCGTTTAACCCTGAAAATATTTGGCAAAGGGGGAAAATTTTGGGCGGGGAAAAAATGGAGGGAAAAATTTTTAATCAAAATCAAAAGGGCGTAATAATTAAATTTTAATTTTAAAGTGGGTTTAAAATTCTCATTAAAAAAAATCCCTTGGTCTGAAGGTGTTTTTTGGGGGTTATTTTTGAAAAAATAAAGGGGATTTAAAAAAGGACGGGTTTTTTTGGGGCCTTTTTTATTGTGCACCGTTTTGGTTACAAGTCTTAAATGATTTCTAGAGTCCCTTGGTTTATTTAGGGGGTTTTAAAAGGGGTGAGCCTTCTAAGGGGGGCCGGGCCCCTTTGGGAAAATTTTTCTTTCCTGAAAAGGGTTAGGGCAGGGCTAGTAAAAAGGGTGTACAGGGTCGCAAATTTTTCCTTGTACCCCCAAACCACCCCCTGGTGATTGCTGTGTATTGGTTTTTTTGTGTTTATGTACTTTTTTATTGAATAATATTAAAGGGGTTAAAAATTTTTGATTTTGGGGGTTTGAGTATAAATTTTTTTGGGAAATTTGGGTATTTGTACCGAACCCGGATTTCAAAAATGCGCTATTTTGGGAAACCCCGTAAAAAATGCCCCAAAATTCAAAAATGAAAAACCAAAGAAAAACAGGACTGAGGTAAAAAGGTTGGGAACAATTTTGTGAGACAAATCCTTTTTAAAACTTACAAAAAGGGTTTTGTAAACAAGTCTTTAAAAACTTTTTTCTTTTTTGGGAATTAAAAGTCAGGCCCCATTTTTTTGAACAAATTTTGGGCAAAAATGGTTTTTGAAAGGGGTGCACCGATATTTGGCGTCTTTTTTAGCCCGATATCCAGTGCAGCCCCTGTTTTAAAAAGGGGAAACACCACCCTGGGCGCATTTAAAGATTAAAATGGGGCCCCGGGGGCGGGGGGCCCCGGTGCACTTGAACCGTACGAAGCTACAAATTTAGGACGGAATGATGGTAAAATTATGCGCATTCGTCGATGCCCGCAGCACTTTGTCATGCGCCCGATCTCGGGAGGCATTTGGGAGGTGGGGTGCACTAGAACCGTAGCGAAAAAAAAATATAGATTTCTTTGGTTTTGGGTTCTTTCATTTTTAAAAATCAATAAAAAAAAGCAAAAACCTTTTTCAGCTTTTTCTGGGATATTTTGGTTTTTTCTTTTCAATAAGAACAGTTTTTTTCTAAGCGATGTTTTTTTAATTATAAAGGGGCCCTTTTTTTGATTGGGTTTTTGAGATTCCCCATTGGGGGGAATAAATGGTTCCACGTTGCTCAAGGGGGTTTTATTGGAGGAACAAAGGAAAACCCTGAGATTCTGCCCCATTTTTAGATGTTTTGGGTTTTCCCAAAATTTTTTTTTTGAAACGGTCTCCCAAAGTAGCGCTGATTAAAATAGGGTGTAAAAGGTTTAAGTTTTTTTTGGAAAAAAATTTTTTTAAAAACACCTGGGGGGGATTGATGAAATTTTGGGTGTTAACGCCAAATTTAGGGAGACATGTATGAGAAAGGGGTTTTTTAACCCCTTTTAAAGCATTTAAAATTAATAGGGAAATTTAAAACTTTAAATTTTAAATTTAAAATTTTACAATTTTTTCTATTTAAAAATTTGGGGAAAATTTTTTTTTGCTGCTCCACTCCCTTTTTTTACT
The DNA here is from genome assembly GCA_025379985.1 of Phyllomedusa bahiana. Classification (NCBI taxonomy): domain Eukaryota; kingdom Metazoa; phylum Chordata; class Amphibia; order Anura; family Hylidae; genus Phyllomedusa; species Phyllomedusa bahiana. The sequence goes on from JAODAL010027381.1 coordinate 51,806, forward strand.
TTCAAACAAGAGGCAGCACAGCAAAAAGGGCTTGCTGGGACCTGTGGTTTCCAAGCAAGACGGTTCCATTCTATGTAAGACTGGGTATTTTTTAAAGGGCTTTTTTTTTTATTTACCCGCCTTTTTTATTGCCGTTATTAAAAGTTTAGGGGACATTACTAATGCGCCTAAGCTCCTTTAAAGCGCCTAAAAATTTTGAGCAATTTCCCCTGAATAAAGTGGAGACAGTAGCTCGGGGCCTTGGTTTTGGTCCTTTCATTTTTAAAACCAAAAATTGGAGGGGACAAAATCCTTCTACAAGATTTAATAAAGGGGTTGTTGCTCAAATTTTGGGTTTGGGTCTTCGAAGCCAAAGACTAACTTTTAGTTTTTTTGTTCCAAATTTTTTTATTGGCTAAAAGAATTTTTCGCCCCTTTTTTTAACCAAAAGGGATCTAAATAAAAATTTTTCCCCATAGAATTAAAATGGGAACGGGGTAGCTCGTATCCTGGGTTGCCGGTTTAAATTTGCCCATAAATTTTGGGCGGACATGATGGGAAAACTGCGTTTCAATGCCAAAAATTTTATGCGCATAGAATGGGGCCCGATTTCAGAACCAAAATTTAACGGGGGGCATAAATCATGGGGCATTAAATTTAAAAGTGTTGTTATTTTTTCCGCAGTTTAAAGCGTCTAGAAAATGCCCCTACTGAAGCTATAAAAAATTTTGGTTGGGTTTGGGTTTTTAAAAGGTGCCCCCTCCCTTCATTTCCCTTTAGAAAAACGGGGGGCCAATTACAGGTGCCGCGGGGCGCTCTGGGAATGCGCACCCGGGGAAATGGGGTGCAAAAGGGAAAAAATTTAAAAAAAAAATGTAGGAAAAAAAATGGTTTCCAAAAATGGAAAATCCAAAACTTTTAAAAAAGTTAAAACGGGGGTTTTCAGGGTGCAAAGGGGCCCTGGTTCAAATTTTGAATTTTGCCCCCAAAAAGGTCTCGGGTAGCCGTTTCCCATTGGTTTTTTAAAATGGGCCCAAAACAACCCCCTTTTTTTTTTTTTAAAAATTTAAATTTTTAAATTTACATTTTTTCTTTAAAAAAAACTTAAAAAAAACAATATTTAAAAAAGACAATAGTAAAGTAATACAAACATTAATTTAACAAACGACCCGCAAAACCCCGGGCAAAAACTAAAAGCGATTATCAGTAAAATACAAGAAAAAAAGGAAAATTTGTAAAAAGAAAGGGGACAACCCCGACCTCTAGGGTGTTGGGGGCTTTTCCAAAAGTTGGGGCCCAAAAAATGAGGGGGAAAATTGTTTTACCCAAGGAGGGGTTTCCGGGGAAGCAAAAAAACCCTTTGGGGCCCCCTTTGGGGGGGCAAGGTGATTAAACACCTCTTTTTCTGTCCAATCACCGATTAGCTTTATTCTGGGTGAGGTATTTTGTTTATTTCCGCCCTTTATGCTAGAAATTTGGTACACAAAAATCCCCTAGGAAAATAAAAGGTTTCCTTGTTTAACCCCAAGTAGCGATTGGGGGGAAAAGGAAAAATTTAAACCAATCAGAGTCAGGGCCGTATTTTTAAAAGTACGATCTTTTCCGGTCTTTTTTTGTATCCGTTCTCCTGTTTAGTGGGTGCACCGAGAAATACATTGAGTAAATTTTTATAACCCCGCAAGGTTTTAAAAGGCTTTTGCTCTTTTCTTGACTTTGAAATGCCGGAGCGAAGCAAGAAATCTATAGCTTTGCTAAGGTTCTAGTGCACCCCACTTTCCGCATGCTGCCTCGACCAGACGCCTCCAACTTTTTAGTGTTTTTGCTCATCTCTTCTCCCAAGGGCTAATGGCCTTTAAAAAATGGGACATCAAGGGGGCGTCGGCACAAAAAAAATAATTTGAAACCCTTCGACACGTAGAAAATTTTTTGAAGCCACCGGGGACAGGTTCATACATTAGGCTGCGTTCTACACTATTACTATGTGCAAAGTGACGTCTAAGCGCCACAATTCATACATGTCACCCTATATGTGGGAAATACTTTTTCCCCAAAGAATGAAGAAATTTTTGTCTGCCAAAAAAAAGGGAAAACTTTTAGGGTTTTGGGTTTTTTTCAGCATGGGCAGTTGAAAAATTTCAAAACATATAGTATGAAGTCCATTTGTTTTATTTAGTTTTTTTTGGTTTTTACGGTTTCCCCTGGTAGGTTTATTTTTTCTTGGCTTTTTGGGTGATGGGTTGTATTTTTACTATCAGTTAATCTGGATGATCCTGACAAATTCTGTGTGATTTTATATGTTTGAGCAGTTAAGTGATCTAGACAGTGAGTTTCACAAAATAGGTGCAGCACAAGAGAAGTCCTGAAGAAAGGGGTGAAAAATGTAATAAGGGAACATAAAAGATGGAGTAAGAAGTGCACGTGAGGTTATAGATAGATATTATAGTGAAATGATTAAATTTTAAGCTCTTGGGGGCCCCCGTAAAAAAGTGGAAAAAGGGCCCCCCCAGTTACCCTGTGCCAAAATTTTTTAATATGGGTGTCTTCTTATTTCAGCAGAAGGGCTTTTTTGGGCCCCCCCCCGGCTGCGGGCCCTGGTAGCGACTGCTACCCCTGCACCCTTGTTGCTATTCCCCCGGTAGAATTTTGAAAATATTGGGCAGTGTTTGCAACTGTGGAGAGCTTTTTTAACTGTAAGACAGTTTTTTACAAACAACAGGGTAACACCCAGTAATGAGCAACAGAGAGCGGGGGCCCTTTGACAGTAAGGGGCCCCTCTGACGCTGCAAATTATGATGGATTAAAGTGAAGACAGTCCCGTTACTAAAATGTAAAATTTTTGTTTCAAATTTTTATTAAAAAATTTTAGTTAAATTTTTTTAAGTAATTGTCCCCGGGGGTTAGTGTGTAAAACAGTGGTCAGTGGTTAGTGGGGGGTATTTTGACAAGAAATATTTTGTTGGTGAAGATGACAGGATTTTGCAAAGGACTCAAGGCAAGAAAAGAAAAAAACGAGATTTTTTAAAAAAATGAAATTGGTTTCTTTTTTCCCCTTGGGGGTTTCTTTTTCGGAAGGGAAAAAAAATTTTGAAAATGTCCCTTGTTCAATTTTAATTAAAAAAAGCCTTTTTGAACTTTGAAGGAAAAAAAATTAGTGGGAGTGGTCTATATTTACTATTTTGGGGATAGGGAAATTTAAAATTAGGGAGTTCTCTCTTAAATTTTTAAAGCACTAAAAAAATTTTAAATTTTTTTTATGTATAACACTTAACCCCGATTTCA